>JAUUTY010001404.1:0-54100 GCA_030979885.1 Lolium multiflorum
CGACTTTGAAACGTTGAGGAAGCTGCTGGCTCATGGGTCCCGCATGTCATCCTCTATGAACAATAAAAGTTTTCTTTGTTGGATTTATTTTTTCCCCTAATTTCTGGCTATTTGTCTTTTTCTTTTGATCCCCTGCCCCCTTTGAAACGATGACGACGCAGCTGGCAAGTCGGTCCCACATGTCATCCTCTATGAACAATAAAAGTTTCCTTTGATGGATTTATTTTTTACCCTAATTAATTTCTGGCTATTTCCTTTTTTATTTTGATCCCCTGCCGCCTTGAAATAGTTGAGGATGCTGCTGCCTCATGGGTCCCGCATGTCATACTCTCAGAAAGGTAAATGTTTCTTTTCTTGAATTTGTTTACCAACTGATTTTTGGCTTATTTTTTCTTTCGATCTCCTGCCACCTTTAAAACGTTGACGACGCTGCTGGCTCATGGGTCCCCAATGTCAGCCTCCCCATACTGCAAATCCTCTTTCTGCAAAGGTTGTATTTCTAGATAGATAAGGTGGATTCGAATCTGCCATGGTTCAGGCAGCTCAGGTAAGCCTTCTTGCACTAATTAATGGAAGTAGTGTATCGCAAGGTCAAGACATGTGGCTCGGTGTAATGAATCTATATGAATCATGTTGTGGGTTCAATCTGATAGTTCTCTAACAGGTCAGCCAAAATAGAAATTAAGTTTTTTTCTAAAAGGGAAATGCAAATTAAGATGAACACAAACATTAGTTATCATAATAGCTGATCATACATACATACTTGCTAAGAGCAAAAGCTTGCCAGAGTTTTACCACCCATACAATTAATTAGCAGTTCAGATAAGATAACCTTATATAAGTATAACTACAAATGCATTTGCTAAGGGCTCATGGGACAATAGAACTAGACAACCGCAAACTTTATGACCAGCATGTCACAGCGGCATCGAAAGATCTTGACCTTCAACTTTGATCCAATGCGAAGTTTGGCACCGTCAATGAACTTTTTCCACCTGGAAGTAACAGCCAAGCGGCCATCTGTGGGACTGACAGAGTACCGTCCCTCCACGGTGAGACCTTCACTCTCCATGACGAGGGATATCTTGCCCCTTCGGCCAGCATTGAGATCCTTGGAGATACTTTTAGGCAATTTCTGATTCAAAGCAAGAGATACCACCAAAAATTAGTCAATGGCACCAATGCACTGAACCATGTGAGACTTTGAGCAGAGAAGACATCAAGATAAGAGCAGTTATGCTGTCATATACTCACGAACATAGCCTTCAGATGCGTCCTGGTCACCACACGGGTGGCCACAGCAATGAGCTGAGACCTCGGTGATCTGGCTGGGGCAGGTGCATGAGCCTGGGCTGGTACACGAGCTGGTGCTGATGCAGGAGACTGCTGGGCAGGTGCAGTAAACGGTGCCTCTAGAGGAACCGGTGCTGATGCAGGAGACTGTTGGGCAGGTGCAGTAAACGGTGCAGCTAGAGGAACCAGTGCTGATGCAGGAGCCTGCTGGGCATGTGTAGTATATGGGGCCTCTACAGGAACCAATGCTGATGTAGGGGACTGCTGGGTAGATGCAGTAAACGGAGCTGGTACAGGAACCGGTGCTGATGCAGGAGAGTGGGAAGCCGGTGCCGGTGCTGGTGTGGTTGCCCTTTGTGACATCCGCTCCTGTTCCGTCAGGGGATCTGCAGCTTTGATCATGTTAAACCCAGCAAGCTAGAACAGAGGGAATGGTTTAGAACAACTGCTCAGAACAGTTATCAAAAGATATGAGTAGAAAAAAGTTACATATTATATATTTGGAAGTGTCTCCAACTCTGTAAGCAGTTACGTATATCTGCCCGTTTGAGTTTCTGATCCTCAGCTCGTCGCCCTTCTTCAGACCGTAGTCAAAAGCAAACTTTCTCCAATCATGTCCATACAAATATGTGATGGCCTGCGTCTTGTAGACATACACCTCATAGACCGTGTAGGTGTTCATCAATTTGCCATTGCCATGCATAGTGAAAGATCCTTCATGCGGACACATCTGGTTAATCATTGGACGAAGTTCACAAGGTACAGTCTGCATGTGAAAATTGATACAAATGTAAGAAGCAGGAAGACTAAAAACAAGACTTTACTATATGCCAATTCATGCTAAACCACTGAGAATACATACCTGTAACTCTGTGAAGGAGCTACTAGAAAGGTAGATAGAGCCATAGGAGGTGTTATATGCGGGGTATGTACATGGGCCCGCCATATTCCCGCAAGCTCGGCATCGGGATGGTGAAGGAAACATGGGAGGTACTACTGGTGCGTAGCGCTGAACGTAAGTGGAAGAATTAGGTTGTGTAAAGTGCATAGTTCAGAGCAATGCAAATGTTGACAAGCAAGTGCATAACACTATGTTACAAACTGAACAGTGAAAAATTAGTGTATGATGAATATAAGCATGCTAATTTGGTGTTTCCGAATTCCAAAAAGCATTAGACAGAGCCAGTGATAATATCAGACATAAATCATGGCATGTATATGTGGCTTAAGAAAATATACCCGAACCCTTGGATGGTTACGGCCCGGCTGATCCTTGGACTTGAGCTTATATAAGCATCCAGAAGGTGGGGCTGACAGTAACTTGGTGGCAGCCTCTGCAGATGCCTCATCAGCAGCAGTTGCAATCCTTTTGACCAATGAAGGCTTAGCAGTTTCAGTCTGCATATAAAAATTGAAGAGCAACAGACATCAGCAGTGATATATAAAATGAATCTATGAGACACTGATGCATATAGTGCTGGATGTAAGTGGAAGAATAGGTGTGTGTGTTTCTGAACTATTGGTAAGCATTAGACAAAGCCGGCAATAAACAGACAAAAATCAAATCATGTATGAGGATTAAGAAAATATACCTGCTTACTGAAAAGGGTACCACCCAGCTGGCCCGTGGCCTTGTGCTTGAGGAGGTTTTCAGAAGATGGTGGCAGCACCATCGTCTTCACAGCAGCCTCATCAGGATCATTTTTTATCCATTTGAGTAGAGGAACAGAAGTTTCATCCTGCATATGAATAGCAACAGAACTCATCATTGATATTTAATAAATCTATGAGATAGACTGATGCAAATAGTGCGGGTGTAAGTGGAAGAATAGGGTTGTGCATAGAGAACAGTTGACAACAATGCAAATGATTACAAAAGAAGCCAATGGAAATCAACAGTTTATATACTGGATGAGACAGACTGAAAAGTGAAAAATTAGTGTATGATGATTGTAAGCAAACGCAGTGTTTCTGAACTTTTGGTAAGCATTAGACAAAGCCAACAGTAATTAAACAGATAATAATGAAATCATGTATGTGGATTAAGAAAATATACCAGATTCATTAAAAGGTCACCACCCAGCTGGCCCATGGCCTCGTGCTTGTAGAGGTTTTCGGAAGATGGTGCCGGCACCATCGTCCTCACAGCAGCCTCATTAGCCCCATTTTGCATCCACTTGAGTAAAGGCGCAGCAGTTTCAGCCTGCATAAGAATGGGAACAGATCTCAGCAGTGATATTGAATGACTCTGAGACAGACTGATGCATATAGTGCTAGATGTAAGTGGAAGGGTATGGCCGTGTATGGACAACAGTTCACAACAATGCAAGGGTGTGTTCGGTTCTGAAACAGCGTGGAATGGAATGGAATGGTTCCATTTCAGAGGAATGGAATGGTTACATTTTTGTTCGGTTGGGAAAAATGGAGAGCAGAAGAGATCGAGGTTAAACTAACCAATTGTCTCAAAATTGTAATTAACAATTGCAAATGACATTTTAATCTCAAAGTCGTAATTAACAGCGCCTAATGGTGCTCTTTTAATCTAAAAATCGAAATTAACATCATTTTATGTTGGGTTAGGGGAACTGGAGTAGATGAACATTACTGTATGATGATTGTAAGCAAACGAATTTGGTGTTTCTAAACTTTTGGCTTCGAGATCTTATGGGTTTCAACTCTAGCCTACCCCAACTTGTTTGGGACTGAAAGGCTTGGTTGTTGTTGTTGTTGTAAACTTTTGGCAAGCATAGAAAAAACCGACAATAAACAGAGAAAAATCAAGGCATGTTTTGTGGATTAAGAAAATATACCATATTCATTAAAAGATCACCACCCAGCTGGTGCGTGGCCTTGTGCTTGTAGAGGCATTTAGAAGATGGGGGCGGCATCAACATACTGGCAGCCTGATCAGCCGCAGTTTTGATCTTCCTTTTGAGTAAAGGCCCTAAAGTTTCAGTCTGCATATGAATAGCAAAACAAAAGGCAGACCTCAGCAGTGATATTGAATTACTGTATGAGATAGACTGATGCATATAGTGGATGCTCTTAGCCTTTTGCAGCGTGAACACTAGCTATGGACAGACAAAAAAACTAGTTAACTCAGCTTTGTCTAGATATGAATGTACTACCACCATCCAAAAGCTTAAGCCTTATTTATTTTTGAGAAATCAAAACAAGCAAAGTTTGACCAAAATTTTAGAACATTCTATCAACAAATATAATACTGTGTAGATACCGTAGGAAAATATATTTTATTATCTATTTAATGATATTAATTTTGTATTTTGCATGTTACTGATTTTTGGTAAAAGCTTAGTCAAACATGGTATAGTTTGACTTTCTAAAAATAATATAAGCCCAAAGCTTTGGGATGGAGGCAGTAGTATCTAGAGCTAAAACACATCTAGATACATCCGTATCTACAGATAGTTGAGTCAATTAATTTGGATCTGAGGGAGTATCAGATTCAGACTACATCATGGTAAGTTGGTTAAAAAAATTACCCCTGGGCGGTCCCTGCCCAGCTCGGCAGTGGCATTTCGCTTCTTGTGCTGCAGATCGGGCCATGCTCCTGCAGCAGGTGGGGCGCTATTCTCGTTCCCCATAGCCTCAGCACGGAACCTGGAGGTACCAACCTGATACAGAGAATATAGAGCATGGTGTCACAGAGGCTTTACGCACAAACAGCTGAAGACATGTGCTACTTTAAGCATATTCCAGAACAGGAACAGATTGAGGATGCAGAGACCAGAGAGACACTTAAAAGGTAAAGAGTGGATAAGCAAACGGAGTACCTGCTTCGCGGGGCTGGGGACGCAGCTCAGGCTCAGCCAACTGCCCACATGCGTGGTGGCCTTACGCTCCATTGCCCCCACCGCCGAGGTCTTGCCTTTCCTGTACAAGCTGACAAAAGATACAGTGAGGATCAGCAGAAACTACAAAGGTTGCAAATGTCGACAAATAAAGGAAGAACACCCCAATCCAAGCAAAGGTAGCCCCCGCCCCCCACCCCCATCAATCACTCCCAGCTCGAGGGTGACCAGAAAGACACCCCTTTGCCCAGAATAGGAAAGAGATGCGCAAGATATCGAGGAGAGGAAAAAAGAACCGATCTCGAGAAAGGAGAGAACATTACTAGTCCTACCTAATCCGCTTGGGCTAGATGCAGCTTGCCCCTCCAAGCTGGATGCCTGGACGGTGGAGGCGAAAGGAGGGGATCGAGCTAGCGGCTTGCATCCGTCGGCAATCGGCACTCGATCGGGAGAGAAGGGGTGCTACATAAAGGGGAGGGGTAACATATTTTATTACACAGTGAACTTACTGATGTGACTAGTCATTACATGTCTCACTGAAACTAGGGCCCATAGTGTGGCACCCCAAATTTACTTGAAGCTGCCCGGCGGGACGCATTGGCGCGTCAAGAAACCCCCGAATTGTAGCGGGGAAATGAAACATTTCACAAAAATTCGAAATTCAAGCACACCGCCACGCGCCAAGCACGCGGCTGTTCCTTCCTCTTCCTCGGTTCCTCCTCCCCTATCCGAAAAAACCCCAAATCCCAAGCTCAAACCAAAAAAAAAACAAATCCCCTGGCCGCCATGCATGTCCTCGTTAACCCGCTGGAGATCGTTCCCGGACGATGCGGACCACCCGCCCTGAGATCCAGAATTCCGTCCACCTCGAGGCACTGCGTGCTGTCTCGCAGCAGCGGCTTGAGGGCGCTGAAGAGGAAGTTCCGCCGGAAAGTGCTCATGGCAACCGTGCAAGCTCACCGGCGTGCTGTATCCCGAGAGGAACTGGTCAAAGCTTTGCTATTCGCCACACACAAAAAAATTGCGGGCCAAGATCTGGTCAAAGCTTCGTCGATGGCTTGCCGCGAGAGGCTTGGAGTCCAGAGTCAATAAACTAGCTGCTCGAGGACTTGGGCGGTTTACACGGATTCATATTAACTGACTCAAGTTTGTTAGTCTAGTTAACAAATGCATCTAGATACATCCATATCTAGACAGAATTGAGTCCATTAATATGAATCAGAGGGGAGTACCTGAAAGTGTTTCATGCTACCAACTAATGCGCTGGCAGGAATCGCTGTAGAAGTAATTGTGCTACTACTTGTACGATGAACTGATTGTGTGGGTGTCGAATTTTGCAACGCGATCATCCACTGAATGCTTAATCTAGCGCCAAAGGCGTACAAATCATAACATACTACAGCACCAGAACATAAGAGTACGAATCATAAAGTAGCTCAACATTTTGCATCAGGGCTGGGTGGTCCTGAGACTACCGGGACGCCCCTGATGATCTCCGGGTGTGCATCCTCTTCAACGCAAAGCTGTGTACTCGGTCCACGGCCTCCTTCTGTAGGCTGGATAATCTCAGGTGCAGGACCTTCGTCTATGAGAGGCTCGTCATCAGTACCATCCACAGGTGCATCAGGGCTGGGTGGTCTTGAGACTACCCGGACGCCCGTGATGATCTCCGGGCGTGCATCCACTTCAACGCAAAGCTGTGTACTCGGTCCACGGCCTCCTTCTGTAGACTGGATAATCTCAGGTGCAGGACCTTCGTCTATGAAAGGCTCGTCATCAGTACCATCCACAGGTGCATCAAACTGAGATTCATCTTCAAATCTCCCATCAAACTGAGAGACCTCTTTAACTCTATGCTTCTGCAATTAGTACATCAACCGATTAGACAAACATCTAAGGGATGCAACCTGAACAAATGCCGTTTTACATATTTACCTTCTCATCTGGCACAGCACATGTCCCAGAGCTGAAACCCGTTTCCTGAAGCAAGCGCTTTTTCTCTCCTTCCCGTCCATCCATCTGCAACAAGTTAAATTTGAGTACAGAACCTTGCACAGCAATGCAAACTATTGATTGAAACAGCGGCAACATCAATATAAATAATTAACTACATATGCCAGCACACATACAGTGTGAGCAAGATCTGCTTCTCCTGCTAAAGGATCATTATATGGTTCACCATGCTAAACCCGCCTAACATATGTGCGGTCCATCCCAAAAATGTGTAAATGATCTGCCACTACAGGGTGAGGCCTCTTCTCACCATTCATACATGTGCAGCGCGGGCAATACACGTCCAGGTTGTGACCATCATGAGCTCTAATAAACCCCATAAAGGGTTGAACACCATTTATATATGAAGGGGAACATAAGTGTCCATGCAGTTTCCAAGTTCTGTCCATCTGTTTAATTATGAGATACAGTGGTTGGTGATTAATTTAAGGCGAAGTAGGAAATGTATATCCATCGAGTACAAAACTATACTACATGATTATGCATTTCAGCAATCATGTCGAGTACAAAACAAAAAATGCCCATCGACATTTTAGCAAACAGATCGTGTACAAAACTCTGCCATGGCATTTCAGCAAATTAACGGATCGAGTGCAGAACTGACTCTATATGCCCACGCAAATGAACAAATTGATCGATGACAAATCGAGCGGAAAACTATAAAGTGCCAATTAGTTCGAGCATACTGACGAATTTTTTTAGCAGCATCAAGAAAATATAAATCGTTAGGCTGTCTTGCCCGATACATGATTGAGCTAGAGATAGCAGCCCTACCGTGGATCAACTTGACCGCCGGTGCGTCTCGAGAAGAACGACGGGGAGGAGAAGCTTCTTCTTCGCACGGACGGGACGGGGAGGGGAAGCTCTTCGCACGGACGGGGATAAGTTGTGTACGGGTGGGTGGGGGGTCATGCGGCCGGGCCGCCGGGGTGATAATTAAGGTTGGTAGGTGGCGTTTAATGGAGTTGCGTGTGTAATTTGCCGTGCACAAGGTTGAGGAATAGGCGGTTCCCTTTGCCGCGCGCACAATTCAAACTATCCCGCCCATGTAGTTTAAATTCGCCATATTTTCGTTAAATCGACATAAAGTCATGTGAGTGGGGGAAAATTAGCAAAGTTGCTTGAAAAATAGTAAAACTCTGGAATTATCCTTTAAATATGCTCTACTTCGTGTGAAAATCGGGGTGTGGAAGCATGTTGAGCTGTTTTATTTGTACTTTCTTCATTAAAACTCCCATTTTATGCACTTTGGATGGAAAGAAATCATTTGTACATAAATTTTGACAACGCCATTTGCAAACACTAATTGTTTACATGCCAAGATGCACCCATCCACCAAATATATATGTGGCAAAAGTTTATCACAATCTAGCAGATATGCATAATTAGTGAGGGACCCCTTTTGATTTTGTGCAATTTCCACTAATTAGGTAGAGATCGAGAAGGGTTAATTAATTAGGCCATGTTAGGGGTTATGTGTTTTAATAGGTTGTGTGGATTCAAATACAACTTCTTTATTTGTGTGCTATGATTAATCAAAACTAGATCGATCGACTGCGCACACATTATTAGAGGCGCATGCCTTTGCGCACAAAGTGCATGTGTGTGTTGTTGGCCACCAACGAGAGAGAGAGAGAGAGAGAGAGAGAGAGAGAGAGAGTAGAGAGAGCTACATACGAGAGAGCGATTGAAATCCCCAAATTAAACACATATATATGCATGGCACATTTAATTTAATTAGAGGACCGCGAGGCACCCCCTGGCCTGCTCGATGCACAATTAAGTGTCGTTGGCCTATATATATAGGGTTTAATTAGGGTTTAGGGTTTAGGGTTAGGAGGTTAGGGTTTAGGGTTTAATGTTTATGGTGTTTAGGGTTTAGGGATTAGGGATTAGGGTTTATTTAGGGTTTAAGGTTTAGGGATCATCGATCGAGTGCGCACACACACATTATTAGAGGCACACGCGCCTTTACGCATAAAGTGCATGCGTATATGTGTGTGTTTTTTGGCCACCAACGATATATAGATGATCGAGAGAGAGAGATTGAAATCCCCAAGAATATGTTCAAATATATATTAAAATATATGCACGAATGCATGCATGGTAGGCCATGCATGCACACTAATTATATATATATTATGAGGAAACTTAATCAAATGTGTTTTCATTCGAGAGAACTTGTCAAAATTCAAGTTAATTAATTTATCATCGATAATTATATAATTAATTAATGAATCTCAGGGAGATGTTATACAACATATGATCGATATATAGGCCATGTATATATTAATTGGTTTTAATCTACCGTTTTTGCTAGCTAGCTGCATGCTATATATAGAGCATGTTTTTATTAGATCGGGTTATAGCTAGTATAGTTTAGGGTTATGTGTTTTAATTAACTAGGGTTTGATTAGCTAGGGGTTAGTTATATATATATGGTTTAGGGTTAATGCATGTCACATTTAATTTAACTAGAGGACCGCGAGGCACCCCTGGCCTGCTTGATGCACAATTAAGTGTCGTTGGCCTATATATATAGGGTTTAATTAGGGTTTAGGGTTAGCTAGCTGGGTTTAGGGTTTAGTGTTTTGGGTGTTTAGCTAGGGTCTAGGGTTTAGGGTTTAGTGTTTACTGTGTTTAGAGGGTCTAGGGTTTAGTGTTTAGGGTGTTTAGGGTCTAGGGTTTAGGGTCTAGTGTTTAGGGTCTATGGTTTAGGGTTTAATTAGTGTTTAGGGTGTTTAGGGTTTAGGGTTTAGTGTTTACGGTGTTTAGGGTCTAGGGTTTAGGGTTTAGTGTTTAGGGTCTAGGGTTTAGGGTTTAATTAGTGTTTAGGGTGTTTATAGGGTTTAGGGTTTAGGGTTTAGGGTTTTAGGGTTTAGGGTTTAGGGTTTAGGGTTTAGGGTTTAGGGTTTATGGTTTAGGGTTTACGGTGTTTAGGGTCTAGGGTTTAGGGTTTAGTACGTGTTTAGGGTGTTTAGGGTCTAGGGTTTAGTGTGTTTAGGGTGTTTAGGGTTTAGGGGATTAGGGATTAGGGTTTTAGGGTTGTTTAAGGTTTAGGGATCATCGATCGAGTGCGCACACACACATTATTAGAGGCACACGCGCCTTTGCGCATAAAGTGCATGCGTATATGTGTGTGTTTTTTGGCCACCAACGACATATAGATGATCGAGAGAGAGAGATTGAAATCCCCCAGAATATGTTCAAATATATATTAAAATATATGCACGAATTAATGCATGCATGGTAGGCCATGCATGCACACTAATTATATATATATTATGAGGAAACTTAATCAAATGTGTTTTCATTCGAGAGAACTTGTCAAAATTCAAGTTAATTAATTTATCATCGATAATTATATAATTAATTAATGAATCTCAGGGAGATGTTATACAACATATGATCGATATATAGGCCATGTATATATTAATTGGTTTTAATCTACCGTTTTTGCTAGCTAGCTGCATGCTATATATAGAGCATGTTTTTATTAGATCGGGTTATAGCTAGTATAGTTTAGGGTTATGTGTTTTAATTAAGTAGGGTTTGATTAGCTAGGGGTTAGTTATATATATATGGTTTAGGGTTAATGCATGTCACATTTAATTTAACTAGAGGACCGCGAGGCACCCCTGGCCTGCTTGATGCACAATTAAGTGTCGTTGGCCTATATATATAGGGTTTAATTAGGGTTTAGGGTTAGCTAGCTGGGTTTAGGGTTTAGTGTTTTGGGTGTTTAGCTAGGGTCTAGGGTTTAGGGTTTAGTGTTTACTGTGTTTAGAGGGTCTAGGGTTTAGTGTTTAGGGTGTTTAGGGTCTAGGGTTTAGGGTCTAGTGTTTAGGGTCTATGGTTTAGGGTTTAATTAGTGTTTAGGGTGTTTAGGGTTTAGGGTTTAGTGTTTACGGTGTTTAGGGTCTAGGGTTTAGGGTTTAGTGTTTAGGGTCTAGGGTTTAGGTTTTAATTAGTGTTTAGGGTGTTTATAGGGTTTAGGGTTTAGTGTTTAGGGTTTAGGGTTTTAGGGTTTAGGGTTTAGGGTTTAGGGTTTATGGTTTAGGGTTTACGGTGTTTAGGGTCTAGGGTTTAGGGTTTAGTGTTTAGGGTGTTTAGGGTCTAGGGTTTAGTGTGTTTAGGGTGTTTAGGGTTTAGGGGATTAGGGATTAGGGTTTTAGGGTTGTTTAAGGTTTAGGGATCATCGATCGAGTGCGCACACACATTATTAGAGGCACCCGCGCCTTTACGCATCAAGTGCATGCGTATATATGTGTGTTTTTTGGGCCACCAACGATATATAGATGATCGAGAGAGAGAGAGATCGATTGAAATCCCCAAGAATATGTTCAAATATACATTAAAATATATGCACGAATGCATTGTAGGCCATGCATGCACACTAATTATATATATATTATGAGGCAACTTAATCAAATGTGTTTTCATTCGAGAGAACTTGTCAAAGTTCAAGTTAATTAATTTATCACGATAATTATATAATTAATTAATGATTCTCAGGGATATGTTATACAACATGATCGATATAGGCCATGTATATTTTAATTGGTGTTAATCTACGGTTTGCTAGCTAGCTGCTATATATAGAGCATGTTTTTATTAGATCGGGTTATAGCTAGCTAGTATAGTTTAGGGTTATGTGTGTTAATTAAGTAGGGTTGATTAGCTAGGGTTAGTTACATATATATGGTTTAGGGTTAATGCATGGCACATTTAATTTTATTAGAGGATCACGAGGCACCCATGACCCACTCGATCGATGCACAATTAAGTGTCGTTGGCCTATACATAGGGTTTAATTGGGGTTTAGGATTAGCTAGGGTTTAGGGTTAGGGTTAGGGTACGTTTAGGGTCTAGGGTTTAGGGTTTAGTGTTTAGGGTTTAGGGATTAGGGATTTAAGGTTTTAGGGTTGTTTAAGGTTTAGGGATCATCGATCGAGTGCGCACACACATTATTAGAGGCACCCGCGCCGTTACGCATAAATTGCATGCATATATATGTGTGTTTTTTGGGCCACCAACGATATATAGATGATCGAGAGAGAGAGATCGATTGAAATCCCCAAGAATATGTTCAAATATACATTAAAATATATGCACGAATGCATTGTAGGCCATGCATGCACACTAATTATATATATATTATGAGGCAACTTAATCAAATGTGTTTTCATTCGAGAGAACTTGTCAAAGTTCAAGTTAATTAATTTATCACGATAATTATATAATTAATTAATGAATCTCAGGGATATGTTATGCAACATGATCGATATAGGCCATGTATATTTTAATTGGTGTTAATCTACGGTTTGCTAGCTAGCTGCTATATATAGAGCATGTTTTTATTAGATCGGGTTATAGCAGCTAGCTAGTATAGTTTAGGGTTATGTGTTTTAATTAAGTAGGGTTGATTAGCTAGGGTTAGTTACATATATATGGTTTAGGGTTAATGCACGACACATTTAATTTTATTAGAGGATCACGAGGCACCCATGACCCGCTCGATCGATGCACAATTAAGTGTCGTTGGCCTATACAGAGGGTTTAATTGGGGTTTAGGATTAGCTAGGGTTTAGGGTTAGGGTTAGGGTTAGGGTTAGGGTATGTTTAGGGTCTAGGGTTTAGGGTTTAGTGTTTAGGGTGTTTAGGGTTTAGGGATTAGGGATTTTAAGGTTTTAGGGTTGTTTAAGGTTTAGGGATCATCGATCGAGTGCGCACACACATTATTAGAGGCACCCGCGCCTTTACGCATAAATTGCATGCATATATATGTGTGTTTTTTGGCCACCAACGATATATAGATGATCGAGAGAGAGAGAGATTGAAATCCCCAAGAATATGTTCAAATATACATTAAAATATATGCACGAATGCATTGTAGGCCATGCATGCACACTAATTATATATATATATTATGAGGCAACTTAATCAAATGTGTTTTCATTCGAGAGAACTTGTCAAAGTTCAAGTTAATTAATTTATCACGATAATTATATAATTAATTAATGAATCTCAGGGATATGTTATACAACATGATCGATATAGGCCATGTATATTTTAATTGGTGTTAATCTACGGTTTGCTAGCTAGCTGCTATATATAGAGCATGTTTTTATTAGATCGGGTTATATCTAGTATAGTTTAGGGTTATGTGTTTTAATTAAGTAGGGTTGATTAGCTAGGGTTAGTTACATATATATGGTTTATGGTTAATGCATGGCACATTTAATTTTATTAGAGGATCGCGAGGCACCCATGACCCGCTCGATCGATGCACAATTAAGTGTCGTTGGCATATACATAGGGTTTAATTGGGGTTTAGGATTAGCTAGGGTTTAGGGTTAGGGTTAGGGTACGTTTAGGGTCTAGGGTTTAGGGTTTAGTGTTTAGGGTGTTTAGGGTTTAGGGATTAGGGATTTAGGGGTTTTAGGGTTGTTTAAGGTTTAGGGATCATCGATCGAGTGCGCACACACATTATTAGAGGCACCCGCGCCTTTACGCATAAATTGCATGCATATATATATATGTGTGTTTTTTGGCCACCAACGATATATAGATGATCGAGAGAGAGAGATTGAAATCCCCAAGAATATGTTCAAATATACATTAAAATATATGCACGAATGCATGGTAGGCCATGCATGCACACTAATTATATATATATATATTATGAGGCAACTTAATCAAATGTGTTTTCATTCGAGAGAACTTGTCAAAATTAAAGTTAATTAATTTATCACGATAATTATATAATTAATTAATGAATCTCAGGGATATGTTATACAACATGATCGATATAGGCCATGTATATATTAATTGGTGTTAATCTACGGTTTGCTAGCTAGCTGCTATATATAGAGCATGTTTTTATTAGATCGGGTTATAGCAGCTAGCTAGTATAGTTTAGGGTTATGTGTTTTCATTAAGTAGGGTTGATTAGCTATGGTTAGTTACATATATATGGTTTAGGGTTAATGCATGGCACATTTAATTTAATTAGAGGACCGCGAGGCACCCCTGGCCTGCTTGATGCACAATTAAGTGTCGTTGGCCTATATATAGGGTTTAATTAGGGTTTAGGGTTAGGGTTAGGGTTTAGGGTCTAGGGTTTAGTGTTTAGGGTTTAGGGATTAGGGATTAGGGTTTCAGGGTTGTATAAGGTTTAGGGATCATCGATCGAGTGCGCACACACATTATTAGAGGCACCCGCGCCTTTGCGCATAAAGTGCATGCGTATAGTTTAGGGTTATTTGTTTTAATTAAGTAGGGTTTGATCAGCTAGGGTTAGTTACATATATATGGTTTAGGGTTAATGCATGGCACATTACATATAGTTTAAATCTCAAGAATGTTTATACATGATAGGCCATATGTGCAAAGGAATTTTTTTCCTCGTGAACTTGTCAAAATTCAAGTTTATCAGTGCCAATGGAAACTAGTCCAAAAAATTACATAGAGGACCAAAAGTACTAGACAATAACTAATAGAACCTGCAACTTTACAAAAAGGACCCCAAAACATATAGAAGAAAATCAATCGAGTCCTTCTGGACCGCACATCAGATCTCTGCTCCGCATCCTTTCCAGCAACTCCGTCGCCGGGGACGCACCACTTGGGACGGTGTCGCCGGTAGTCGCCAGGACGAAGGAGAAGAAGGGCCTCAGCAACGGCATATTGGCTCTGAGAAGGGCCGCTGAAAGTCCAAGATGTGCACGGGCAAGACGGATGACGCCGTCGTATGCCCCGAGCTTGTGAACTTTAGCAGCTTGACTTCCCCATTGGCCAGATCTGAAGCACTGACCAAAGCAAGCCTCACCGTTAGCGCCATCACATTGATGGCACCAGATCGGGGTTTGGCCGGCAAGATCCGCCAGATTCACCATAGGCCAGATCTGAAGCCGATGACGAGATCCCCGACTCCATTGCGCCATTCTGCTCATGGGAAACACTGGATCTAAGCTTACAACAACACTAACTCCCTCGGATCCAAATTAGCTGACTCAACTTTGCTTATCTAAATATGGATGTATCCACACATGTTTTTACTCTAGATACATACACGTCTAAGGAAAGTTGAATCAATTAATTTAGTTCGGAGGGTGTACAATATACAGAGAGAAGTCGGCCTCGTCTCCGGCCGGCGAGGCCGCCGGAGAGAAGGGGGAGAGGAGCCGGGGGAGTGGGAGAGACTCGAGAGAGAAAGAGAAGAGGAAGAAATGAGAGCTCCCTGGGGAAGAACATTATTTTTGTCGTTCTGCTCGTACTGTAGCTTGAAACTGAAAATTTCGGCCACGCGCCAAATCATCCCGCCGCATCCATTCGAAAATCCCGTGACCAGTTTTACCCTTTTAACCCTGGTCCGGAAGCTACAACCCACCGACCATGGAGGGCTCATTCGGTAACAATGAAATATCTTGCCTAGATCCCGAACCCTCCCCACAGGCCCACACCCACCCACCAACCATTCGCCCCATTAGCTCAAAAATACTCTCACACGCCAAAGCTCTGACTCTCTACAGTACTAGATCTGCTTCGCCGCCGGCATACTCCTCCACAGCGTAGCCTTGATCGTGTTGGCTGTCCACCCACCTGATCCGCTCCCCCGCCGCCCTCGTCACCGACGGATCTGCTTCACCGCCGACCTCGCCACCGACGGATCTGCTTCACCGCCGACCTCGCCACCGACGGATCTGCTTCACCGCCGACCTCGCCACCGACTACCTCGCCGCAGCGGCTGTATCAACTTCACCGAATACCTTGCCAGCCAACCAGATCTGCTTCACTAACGCCCGCTTCTACTGAAACATGGTCGATTCATCGTCTCCCGCGTTCGCCGCCGCTGGAATGCAAGTTGCCGCCCCCGTCCACCCCGCCGCAGCTTGGTTAGTACGCTGGCCCGTTAGATCGCGGTGTTTCTTTAGCCATGTTTTGTGTAGTTATTTGCAGATCTCATATGCCGTTAACTTTCTTGATGTGTTGCTTCGCATGAAGTTTGTTTAAATGTTGTACAGTACAAAAGCATTATCCGGTCGCTACCATCCTGTTCATTCTACTGACACCTGTGTGCATCCACATATTTATAGCCTTGTACCCATTCATTTGCTGCCAACTGTTTTTGTACTGCATGCTATTGTCGCACTGCTTTTATAGTCGTGCTATGGGCATTTCCAATCTGCTTGTTCTTATACCACGTCATTAGCTCACCGCTAGCTGTTTTCTCGTGTCTGCTATTCTCACACTGCTTTTATAATCATGCTATGTGCATTTCCAATCTGCTTGCTCTTATACCTCGTCTTTAGCTTATATAGTTATTGCTGCGTGCATGTCTGGTCTTTGTATTATCGTAGACTGACTTGTCAATGTTATTTTTCCTTGGGATTGATCATGCGAACCACTTATTAGAACATCCAACATTAACAGCGGGGACGCTAGGTAAGGTTGGAATCTGAGTTCGTGGTTGGTAATTTTGGCAGTTTACTTCCGTTATTATCTATAACCTATATGCATTGTTCCTTATGCAAGAGATTAACACTTGGAACCCTGCCATAGCAATGCCATTCATGCTTTACTATGTTTCTGCCTATTTGATATGCTTGTCTTGGAGAAACTTCGAGGGTGATTTGAACCTGACATTTGGTCATTCTTAATGCCAGTTTACTTTATGTGTAAAACCTTGGCATTACCCTACTCTAAATCTGAATGTCTGAAATTCGTATCTCATGCAAAGCAACATCTAGTTGGTTTTAATTTGATATCTGGTAACTATTGGCTTATTCATTTGGCAGCTCAAGTTTTTTGTTATTTGAAACCAGCTGACTTGGTCTTAAATGTGATATCTAAACACAGATTAAGGACAATGGAGCAGGAGGATTAGCATTTCACTTGATGGCTGAACCTAAAATGATAGGCATGTTGACCACGACTAGTGCACGCAAGAGAAGGACCTGCAGTGAGCCAGTATGTGCTTAGTACATGCATCTTATCTTATCTTGTGCTTATTTCTGCTACATGCTGTTATCTGATCTCTACATTGCGTAATACATGTTTGAATAGTTAATTGTTGTAACTATGTTTACAATGTTACCAGAATGCTGTTTTAATGAAGCAGTCATCATTAGAAGATAGTCGCCAAAAAAGGATCTGTAGCGACCCTGTGCAACATTATGATGTAAGTTTGTGCTTAGTACAAGTTCCATACATGTCTTATTTATGCAACTTGTTATTATCTTATATCTACATTGCATAATAAATGTTTGCATAGTTCATCGTTTAACTCTTTTTGCATTATTATCAGAATGCAGTTGTGATGAAGCAATCTTCATTAACTGTGAGGCCCACAAAAAGTTCTGATCTTTCTTCTGATGCATCTTCTCATAGCCGTCAACCTAGACCATTTCTTTCATCAGACAGTAAATATCTCAAGGCTGTACTTTATAAAAGACATGGTATTGCTGCTTTAAGATCTGTAGCTGATATGTTGACAAAGAGTACACAAGATTCAATCAAGGCGATTGCCAAATGTCAACCTGTTATTGATGATGCTAATAGAAGTCCTCAATGATTCTATGTAATTTTTTTATTTGGGCACATTAATTGCCTTGTAATTTTCCTATTTGTTTTATTTGTGTATGTAATTGTGTGTATCATTGAAATCAGATTTTAGGCTCATGAAATTTAATGCAAGTTGACTAGTCAAACAAGTAGGGCCCTACAACAGATTGGGCCGGCCCACTTACAGTAGTGTGGGACCCACTTTCATTTTGGGCCGGCCCACTTCTTTAGTAGGCCGGCCCGGTTACACGATAGTGGGCTCCACATGCTTATTGGGCCGGCCCACTTGCTCTATGGTGGTCCCACATGGTAAATGGGCCGGCCCTTTAATAGGAAGGTGGGACCCACCTGTGTTTTGACCCGGCCCACTATCTTGTTGGGCCGGCCCACTTTCTAGATGGTGGACCCCACATACCAAATGGGCCGGCCCACTTTCTATATGGTGGACCCCACACACCAAATGGGCCGGCCCTTTAATAGGATGGTGGGACCCACCTGTGTTTTGGCCCGGCCCACTATCTCGTTGGGCCGGCCCACTTTCTACATGGTGGACCCCACATACCAAATGGGCCGGCCCATTAACAGGAATGTGGGACCCACATGTGTTTTTGGCCCGGCCCACTATTTGGTAGGGCCGGCCCACTGCTATATTGTGGACCCCACATACTAAATGGGCCGGCCTTTAACAGAAGATGGGTCCCACTGTGTTTTTGAGCCCACTATCTTGTTGGGCCGGCCCACTTGATATATGGTGGACCCCACATTAAATGGGCCGGCCCTTCAGAAAGGGGACCCACTGTGTTTTTGGCCCCACCCACTAGCTTGTTGGGCTTCCCACTTGCTATACGGTGGACCCCACACACTAAATGGGCCTACTTTTTAACAGAAAGTGGGACCCACCGTGTTTTTGGCCCGGCCACTTGCTTCTTCGCCCATTATTAAGCAGGATTCCACATGTTAAATGGGCCGGCCCATTTAACTTTTGACCAGTCAACATTAGAGGTTAGCCCTACCACGTAATTAAGGACCGGCCCATTTATATAGTTGACCGGTCAAACTATGTCATCTGGCCCGGCCCGCTTAAGACGTGGCGGCCCTCGTGTGGCCTACCATCTACCACGGGGTTTCAGGTTGCTAACGCCGATAATGGCAGCACCCGCGTCGTCACGTGTCAGGCCACATGACGTCGCAGTCAACTGCTCCCTGAAACACTTCCGCAACGGTCCGATTTTCCGTGGCGGAAGGGCGCCCAAGCGCGACGGACCGAAAAAATCGTCGTTGGACTTTGCCTGACGCAGTTTCGACAACGGAACCCATATCGTCGGGTTAGGCCCATAGGCGACGAAAAATACCCCTTAGCGGACGATTTTGAGACGTTGTCTATCAGAACTTTTTTATGAATTCAAGCACCAGAAGAGAATTTGTTTTGGTTTCAATTTGTCAATTTCAAAAAATTCCCAAAAACTACATTTTAGAGTGACAAGAAGGAACATGGACCCCGGTTCATATTCATGTTTTAAGCTTGTTTAAATTATCTTGGTCAAACCTAGGATTTGACAAGATTCAAATAAATCGAAATTGAAAAAAAAAGTCAAAAAAAAAACCAAAGCAAATAGTTTTCTTATGTCATATAGTAGCATTAAAGTTGATAAACAAGGTCTAGACATATTAAACCAGACAAATCATGTATCTATACCCCCTAACCCCTGAACTCTGTCTTATGAAGTCAAGCATGTGAAGAGAAGTGGTTTTGGGTTTCAAACATGGAAATTTAAAAACCTCCCAAAAACTACATTTTAGAGTGACTAAGAAGGATACATGCTTCCCTTTTCATATTCATGTTTTAAGCTTGTTTAAATTATCTTGGTCAAACCTAGGATTTGACAAGATTCAAATGGGCATCAAAATTGAAAAAAAGTCAGAAAAAAGAAAACCAAAGCAAATAGTTTTCTTATGTCATATAGTAAGCATTAAAGTTGATAAACAAGGTCTAGACATATTCAAACCAGACAAATCATGTATCTATACCCCCTAACCCCTAAACTCCGTCTTATGAAGTCAAGCATATGAAGAGAAGTGGTTTTGGTCCCAAAAGCTTCATTTTAGAGTGACTAAGAAGGATCCATGCTTACCTTTTCATTTTCATATTTTAATCTTGTTAAATCATTATCAAGCCTAGGATTTGACAAGATTCAAATGGGCATCAAAATTCAAAAAAATCAGAAAAAGAAAAACAAAAGCAGTAGTCTTCTTATGTCATATCGTATGCATTAAGTTGAACAAGGTCTAGATATATCCAAACCAGAAAATCATGTATCTACCCCATGTTGATCTTATGAAGTCTAGCATGAAGAGAAGTCGTTTTGGGTTCCAAACATGGAAATTTCAAGAACATCCCAAAAGCTTCATTTTAGAGTGACTAAGAAGGATACATGCCCCTTTTCATTTTCATGTTTTAAACTTGTTTAAATCTTGGTCAAACCTAGGATTTGACCAATATTCATGGGCATAAAATAAAAAATAAATAAAATAAAAAACCAAAGCACATAGTCTTCTTATGTCATATAGTAATCATTCAAGTTGATAAACAAGGTCTAGACATATTCAAACCAGAAATATCATGTATCATATCTACCCCTAACTAAACTTCTTATGATATGAAGTCAAGCATGCATGAAGAAGTGGTTTTTGGTTTCACGTTTAAGCCAAAAGGTAAGCATGGATCCTCCTTATATTCACTGTAAAATGAAGCTTTTGGGAGGTTTGTGAAATTTCCATGTTTGAAACTCAAAACCACTGCGACAGAGTTTATGGTTAGGTGTGTAGATACATGATTTTTCTTGTTTGAATATGTCTAGACCTTGTTTATCAACTTGAATTTTTTACTATATGATATAAGAAGGCTATATATGTGCTTTGGTTTTTCATTTTTTGATTTCTTTCGATTTTTTTATGCCTATTTAAATCTTGGTCAAATCCTAGGTTTAAACAAGTTTAAAACATGAAAATGAAACGGTAAGCATGAATCCTTCCTTACTCACTCTAAAATGAAGGTACTTGAAAATTTTATGTTTGAAACCCAAAACCCCAGTTCTCTTCATATGTTTGACTTCATAAGACAGAGTTTAGCTAGGGGTTAGGGGTAGATATGATACATGATATTTCTGCTTTGAATATGTCTAGACCTTGTTTATCAACTTGAATGCTTACTATATGACATAAGAAGGCTATATATGTGTTTTGGTTTTCCATTTTTTTTGAATTTTTCTGAATTTTTACTCCCATTTGAATCTTGGTCAATTCCTAGGTTTGACCAAGGTTAAAACAAGTTTAAAACATGGCAATGAAAAGGTAAGCATATGGATCATTCTTAGTCTCTCTAAAATGAAGCTTTTGGGAGGTTTTTGAAGTTTCCATGTTTGAAACCCAAAATCACTTCTCTTCATATGCTTGGCTTCATAAGACAAAGATTAGGGTTTAGGGGTAGATATATACATGTTTTGGGAGGTTTTTGAAATTTCCATGTTTGAAACCCAAATCCACTTCTCTTCATCCTTGACGTCTTCATAAGACAAAAGTATAGGGTTATATATATATGCATATGGGTAGATACATGATTTGTCTGGTTTGAATATGTACAAATCTTATTTATCAACTTTTGAATGCATGCTACTCTCTCAAAGAAAAACTTTTGAATGCTTACTATATGACATAAGAAGACTATATGCTTTTAAAATTCAAACATATGGTAAGCATTCTTATGTCATATAGTAAGCATTCAAGTTGATAAACAAGCAAGGTTTGGACATATCCAAACCAGACAAATCATGTATCTGCCCCCTGTCGATCTTATGAAGTCTAGCATGAAGAGAGAAGTCGTTTTTGGTTTCAAAAATGGAAATTTCAAGAACATCCAAAAAGCTTCATTTTAGAGTGACTAAGAAGGATACATGCTTCCCTTTTTATTTTTATGTTTAAACTTGTTTAAATCTTGGTCAAACCTAGGATTTGTCCAAGATTCAAATATATGGGCGTAAAATTCAAAAAAAACAGAAAAATTTAAAACCAAGGCACATAGTCTTCTTATGTCATATAGTAAACAATCAATTAATTAAGTTGATAAACCAGGTCTAGACATATTCAAACCAGGAAAATCATGTATCTACCCCCTAACGCCCTAGCTAAACTATGTCTTATGAAGTCAAGCATGCATGAAGAGAAGTGGTTTTGGTTTCAAACATGGAAATTTCGAAAAAACCTCCCAAGAGCTACATTTTGGAGTGACTAAGAAGGATATATAGATGCTTAATTTTTCATATTCATGATTTAAACTTGTTTAAACCATGTTCAAACCTAGGATTTGACCAAGATTCAAATGGGCATACAATTTTAAAAAAATCAAAAAAATAAAAAACAATGCACATAGTATTATTATGTCATATAGTAAGCATTCAATTAAGTTGATAAAGTAGGTCTAGACATATTCAAACCAGGAAAATCATGCATCTATCCCCTAACCCTAGCTAAACTCTGTCTTATGAAGTCAAGCATGCATGAAGAGAAGTGGTTTTTGGTTTCAAACGTTTAAGCCAAAAGCCCCTTTTCAAATATTTCAAACTTATTCAAATTTGGTTCAAATATGAAAGACATACAAGTTATAGCACACATAGTGCATACATTTTCACACATACTGCACTAGATGCTAACCCTATAGTTTGAGGCCATTTGGGTGACCTAGGTCGAAAAAATTCTTGGATTAGAATCGTGTTGTTCGAACCCCGTAGTTGGATTTTTTTGAACCCTTGATCTGTAGAACTGGGCAAAACCCTAGTTTAACCTATTTAATTACAGATTCGTATATCGATTTTTCTACGAGTACTACCTTTTTATTATTACTATGCAGCACACGTGTGTTTGCCCGTCGAGTGAAACTCGGAGGAAGAGGGATCACTCGGAAGGAGAGAAGAAGGGAGAGAATTATGGTGTCTCCCCTTTTTTGGGTGATGATGTTGACTTTTGTGCAGGGTTTGTCAGTGAGCAGGAGGTGCGAGCGAGCGAGCGAGTCGAGCGAGGCCGAGAATGAGAGAGATTTGTTTTTTTTTTGTGAGAGGGACGACCGAAGGAACCAGAAGGACCCACAGACTTCCAATACGCATCCTGATGCGTCTTCTCTTGACAAAGAAAATGGCTGGGAGTTTGCGTACCTATTGCACGTGACTTGTGCTCACTGAAGTGTGGGACCTCAAGCGTGGGCACCACACGTAAGTGACAGTGGTGTAAAAACTCGGTTGATTATAATAGTGCATTAGAACAAAAGTTTCCTATGGATTCATCATAGGAAATCCAAGTTAACTCATTTACGTGTTAAACTACTTGTTTAAATCTTGGCCAAACCTAGGATTTGACCAAGATTCAAATGGGCAGAAAAATAAAAACAATAAAATGAAAAACCAATGCAAGCATAGTCTTCTTATGTCATATAGTAAGCATTAAAGTTGATAAACAAGGTTTAGACATAGTAACTAGACAAATCATGTATCTATACCCCTAACCCCTAAACTCTGTCTTATGAAGTCAGGAAGAGGTGTTTTGGGTTTCAGACATGGAAATTTCAAAAACTCTTCCAAAAACTACATTTTAGAGTGACTAAGAAGGATACATGCTCCCCTTTTCATTTTCATGTTTTAAGCTGTTTAAATTATCTTAATTGGTCAAACCCAGGATTTGACAAGATTCAATGCAAATGGGGGCATCAAAATAAAAAAATCAGAAAACCAAAGCAACAGTTTTCATGTCATAGTGTTAACAGTTGATAAACAAGGTCTAGAAATATTCAAACTAGACAAATCATGTATCTATACCCCTTTGAATCCCCCTAACTCTGGCTCATGAAGTTACATAGTAAAGGAGAAGTGTTTGGGTTTCCAAACATGGAAATTTGAAAAACCTCCCAAAAACTTTTTAGAGTGACAAAGAAGGATACATGCTTCCCTTTTCATATTCATGTTTTAAGCTTGTTTAAATTATCTCGGTCAAACCTAGGATTTGACAAGATTCAAATGGGCATCAAAATTGAAAAAAATCAGGAAAAAGAAAAACCAAAGCAAATAGTTTTCTTATGTCATATAGTAAGCCAATTAAGTTGATAAACAAGGTCTAGACATATTCAAACTAGACAAATCATGTATCTATACCCCCTAACCCCTAAACTCCGTCTTATGAAGTCAAGCATATGAAGAGAAGTGGTTTTGCTCCCAAAAGCTTCATTTTAGAGTGACTAAGAAGGATCCATGCTTACCTTTGCATTTTCATATTTTAATCTTGTTAAATCATTATCAAGCCTAGGATTTGACCAAGATACAAATGGGTGGGCACAAAATTCAAAAAAAACAGAATAATGAAAAACAAAAGCACGTAGTCTTCTTATGTCATATCGTATGCATTCAAGTTAAACGAGGTCTAGGTATATCCAAACCAGACAAATCATGTATCTACCTCTATGCTGATCTTATGAAGGTCTAGCATGAAGAAGTCGTTGGGTTTAAACATGGAAATTTCAAGAACATCCCAAAAGTTTTCTTTTTAGAGTGACTAAGAAGGATACATGCTTCCCCTTTTCATTTTCATGTTTAAACTTGTTTTTAACCTTGGTCAAACCTAGGATTTGACCAAGATTCAAATATATGAGCATAAAATTTCAAAACTACAGTACATAGTCTCTTAAATATATAGTAAGCAATCAATTGTTCACCTGATGAACAGTATCTCTAGACATATTCAAACCAGAAACATCATGTATCTAGCTACCCCTAACCCTAACTAAACTCACCATGAAGTCAAGCATGAGTTGAAGAGAAGTGGTTTTTGGTTTCAAAACGCTTAAGCCAAAGGTAAGCATGGATCCTCCTTAGTCACTGTAAAATGAAGCCTTTTGGGAGGTTTGTGAAATTTCCATGTTTGAAACCCAAAACCACTTAAGACAGAGTTTATGGTTAGGTGTGTAGATACATGATTTTTCTTGTTTGAATATGTCTAGACCTTGTTTATCAACTTGAATTTTTTACTATATGATATAAGAAGGCTATATATATGTGCTTTGGTTTTTCATTTTTTGATTTCTTTTGAATTTTTATGCCTATTTAAATCTTGGTCAAATCCTAGGTTTAAACAAGTTTAAAACATGAAAATGAAACGGTAAGCATGAATCCTTCCTTACTCACTCTAAAATGAAGGTGTACTTGAAAATTTTATGTTTGAAACCCAAAACCCCAGTTCTCTTCATATGTTTGACTTCATAAGACAGAGTTTAGGGTTAGGGGTAGATATGATACATGATATTTCTGGTTTGAATATGTCTAGACCTTGTTTATCAACTTGAATGCTTACTATATGACATAAGAAGGCTATATATATATATGTGTGCCGGTTTTTCATTTTTTTTAATTTTTCTGAATTTTTACTCCCATTTGAATCTTGGTCAAATCCTAGGTTTGACCAAGGTTAAAACAAGTTTAAAACATGGCAATGAAAAGGTAAGCATATGGATCATTCTTAGTCTCTCTAAAATGAAGCTTTTGGGAGGTTTTTGAAGTTTCCATGTTTGAAACCCAAAATCACTTCTCTTCATATGCTTGGCTTCATAAGACAAAGATTAGGGTTTAGGGGTAGATATATATACATGTTTTGGGAGGTTTTTGAAATTTCCATGTTTGAAACCCAAATCCACTTCTCTTCATCCTTGACGTCTTCATAAGACAAAAGTATAGGGTTATATATATATGCATGGGTAGATACATGCTTTTTTCTGGTTTGAATATGTATAGACCTTGTTTAAAATTATCAACTTAATTGAATGCTTACTATATATATGACATATATAAGAAGGCTATATATGTGTTTTGTTTTTTCATTTTTCATTTTTTCCTGATTTTTTATGCCCATTTGAATCTTGGTCAAATCCTAGGTTTGATCAAGATTTAAACAAGCAGTTTAAAAATGAAAATGAAAAGGTAAGCCTGGATCCTTCTTAGGGCTCCTTTGATTTAAAGGATAGGAAAAGTATAGGAATAGGAAAGGCATAGGATTGGAATGACACATGTCTACTTGAATCCTATAGAAAGATGAAGTGTGTTTGATTGTAGCAAAGGAATTTTTTCATGAGGTATGAGCCAATGTTTTTTCCTATAGGAATTACACTACAAGATTCCTATAGGAATTTTTCCTATAGGATATGTTTCTATGAATCAAACAACATGTATAGGAAATTTTCCCATAGGAACCAAATCCTACACAATTCCTATGCAAATCCTATGAATCAAAGGAGCCCTTAGTCACTGTAAAATGAAGCTTTTGGGAGGTTTGTGAAATTTCCATGTTTGAAACCCAAAAGCACTTCTCTTCATGCTTGACTTCATAAGACAGAGTTTAGGGTTAGGGGGTGTAGATACATGATTTGTCTGGTTTGAATATGTACAAATCTTATTTATCAACTTTTGAATGCATGCTACTCTCTCAAAGAAAAACTTTTGAATGCTTACTATATGACATAAGAAGACTATATGCTTTTAAAATTCAAACATATGGTAAGCATTCTTATGTCATATAGTAAGCATTCAAGTTGATAAACAAGCAAGGTTTGGACATATCCAAACCAGACAAATCATGTATCTGCCCCCTGTCGATCTTATGAAGTCTAGCATGAAGAGAGAAGTCGTTTTTGGTTTCAAAAATGGAAATTTCAAGAACATCCAAAAAGCTTCATTTTAGAGTGACTAAGAAGGATACATGCTTCCCTTTTTATTTTTATGTTTAAACTTGTTTAAATCTTGGTCAAACCTAGGATTTGTCCAAGATTCAAATATATGGGCGTAAAATTAAAAAATACAGAAAAATTTAAAACCAAGGCACATAGTCTTCTTATGTCATATAGTAAACAATCAATTAATTAAGTTGATAAACCAGGTCTAGACATATTCAAACCAGGAAAATCATGTATCTACCCCCTAACGCCCTAGCTAAACTATGTCTTATGAAGTCAAGCATGCATGAAGAGAAGTGGTTTTGGTTTCAAACATGGAAATTTCGAAAAAACCTCCCAAGAGCTACATTTTGGAGTGACTAAGAAGGATATATAGATGCTTAATTTTTATTCATGATTTAAACTTGTTTAAACCATGTTCAAACCTAGGATTTGACCAAGATTCAAATGGGCATACAATTTTAAAAAAATCAAAAAAATAAAAAACAATGCACATAGTATTATTATGTCATATAGTAAGCATTCAATTAAGTTGATAAAGTAGGTCTAGACATATTCAAACCAGGAAAATCATGCATCTATCCCCTAACCCTAGCTAAACTCTGTCTTATGAAGTCAAGCATGCATGAAGAGAAGTGGTTTTTGGTTTCAAACGTTTAAGCCAAAAGCCCCTTTTCAAATATTTCAAACTTATTCAAATTTGGTTCAAATATGAAAGACATACAAGTTATAGCACACATAGTGCATACATTTTCACACATACTGCACTAGATGCTAACCCTATAGTTTGAGGCCATTTGGGTGACCTAGGTCGAAAAAATTCTTGGATTAGAATCGTGTTGTTCGAACCCCGTAGTTGGATTTTTTTTGAACCCTTGATCTGTAGAACTGGGCAAAACCCTAGTTTAACCTATTTAATTACAGATTCGTATATCGATTTTTCTACGAGTACTACCTTTTTATTATTACTATGCAGCACATGTGTGTTTGCCCGTCGAGTGAAACTCGGAGGAAGAGGGATCACTCGGAAGGAGAGAAGAAGGGAGAGAATTATGGTGTCTCCCCTTTTTCGTGTGATGATGTTGACTTTTGTGCAGGGTTTGTCAGTGAGCAGGAGGTGCGAGCGAGCGAGCGAGTCGAGCGAGGCCGAGAATGAGAGAGATTTGTTTTTTTTGTGAGAGGGACAACCGAAGGATCCAGAAGGACCCACATACTTCCAATACGCATCCTGATGCGTCTTCTCTTGAAAAGAAAATGGCTGGGAGTTTGCGTACCTATTGCACGTGACTTGTGCTCACTGAAGTGTGGGACCTCAAGCGTGGGCACCACACGTAAGTGACAGACCTGTTGGTGTAAAAACTCGGTTGATTATAATAGTGCATTAGAACAAAGTTTTCTATGGATTCAAGGGTAGGAAATCCAAGTTAACTCATTTACGTGTTAAACTTGTCTATATCTTGGTCAAACCTAGGATTTGACCAAGATTCAAATGGGCAGAAAAATAAAAACAGAAAAATGAAAAACCAAATCACATAGTCTTCTTATGTCATATAGTAAGCTAAACAATGTCTAGACACATTCAAACCAGACAAATCATGTATCTATACCCCTAACCCCTAAACTCTGTCTTATGAAGTCAAGCATGTGAAGAGAAGTGGTTTTGGGTTTCAAACATGGAAATTTCAAAAAACTCCCAAAAACTACATTTTAGAGTGACTAAGAAGGATACATGCTCCCCTTTTCATATTCATGTTTTAAGCTTGTTTAAATTATCTTGGTCAAACCTAGGATTTGACAAGATTCAAATGGGCATCAAAATTCAAAAAAAATCAGAAAAATGAAAAACCAAAGCAAATAGTTTTCTTATGTCATATAGTAAGAATTAAAGTTGATAAACAAGGTCTAGACATATTCAAACCATACAAATCATGTATCTACCCCCTAACCCTAAACTCTGTCTTATGAAGTCAAGCATGAAGAGAAGTGGTTTTGGGTTTCAAACATGGAAATTTCAAAAACCTCCCAAAAACTACATTTTAGAGTGACTAAGAAGGATGCATGCTTCCCTTTTCATATTCATGTTTTAAGCTTGTTTAAATTATCTCGGTCAAACCTAGGATTTGACAAGATTCAAATGGGCATCAAAATTGAAAAATCAGAAAGAAAACCAAAGTAAGGTTTCTTATGCTTCAAATAGTAAGTTGATTAAGTTGATAAATTGTGTCTAGACATATTCAAACTAGACAAATAATGTATCTATAATTTCTAACCTCTAAATCCTGGTTCTAAGTGAAGTCAAGTATATGAAGAGAAGTAGTTTGTTTCTCCAGTGCTTCATTTAGAGTACAGACTAAGAAGGATTCATGTTACCTTGCATTTTCTACATTTTAATCTTGTTTAAATCATTATCGTATTCAGACCTGACCAAGATAACAGGGCACAAATTCAAAAAATAGAATAATGAAAACAAAGCACGTGAAGTTCTCATGTCATATTCAGATGTATCTGCTAAACGAGGTCTTAGGCATATTCAAGAAAAACTGCCGCATCTACCTCATGATCTTATGAAGTCCAAAGTAATGAAGAGAAGCCGCTTGGTTTCAAAACATGAATGAATATCCCAAAGTTTATTTTAGAAAGTGATCACAGATACATGTTTCCTCATTTATGTTTTAAACTTGTTTAACTCTTGGTAAGATTTGACCAAGATTCAAATATATGAGCATAAAATTCAAAAAAAAACAAAAATTAAAAAACTACATGAAATTCTTATGTCATATAGTATAATCAATTAAGTTATTAAATATAATCTAGACATATTCAAACCAGGAAAATCATGTATCTACTCCCCTAACCCTAGCTAAACTCTGTCAAGTCAAGCATGCATGAAGAGAAGTGGTTTTGCTCTCCAAACGTTGGTCAAAAGTAAGCATGATCCTCCTACTGTCAGAAATGAAGCTTTCAGAGGTCAGAATTTCCATGTTTGAAACTCAAAACCACTTAAGACAGAGTTTATGGTTAGGTGTAGATACATGATTTTTCTTGTTTGAATATGTCTAGACCTTGTTTATCAACTTGAATTTTTTACTATATGATATAAGAAGGCTATATATGTGCTTTGGTTTTTCATTTTTTGATTTCTTTCGAATTTTTTATGCCTATTTAAATCTTGGTCAAATCCTAGGTTTAAACAAGTTTAAAACATGAAAATGAAACGGTAAGCATGAATCCTTCCTTACTCACTCTAAAATGAAGGTACTTGAAAATTTTATGTTTGAAACCCAAAACCCCAGTTCTCTTCATATGTTTGACTTCATAAGACAGAGTTTAGGGTTAGGGGTAGATATGATACATGATATTTCTGCTTTGAATATGTCTAGACCTTGTTTATCAACTTGAATGCTTACTATATGACATAAGAAGGCTATATATGTGTTTTGGTTTTCCATTTTTTTGAATTTTTACTCCCATTTGAATCTTGGTCAATTCCTAGGTTTGACCAAGGTTAAAACAAGTTTAAAACATGGCAATGAAAAGGTAAGCATGGATCCTTCTTAGTCACTCTAAAATGAAGCTTTTGGGAGGTTTTTGAAATTTCCATGTTTGAAACCCAAAATCACTTCTCTTCATGCTTGACTTCATAAGGCAGAGTTTAGGGTTAGGGGGTAGATACATGATTTGTTTGGTTTGAATATGTCTAGACCTTGTTTATCAACTTGAATGCTTACTATATGACATCAGAAGACTATGTTCTTTGGTTTTTTTCCGTTTTTTTTGAATTGTTATACCCATTTGAATCTTGGTCAAATCCTAGGTTTGACCAAGATTTAAACAAGTTAAGAAATTGAAAATGAAAAAGGATCCTTCTTAGTCACCTAGAAGAAGCTTTGGGAGGTTTGTGAAATTTCCATGTTTGAAACCCAAACCAGTTCTCTTCATATGTTTGACTTCATAAGACAGAGTTTTTATCAACTCGAAAAGTTAATATATGATATAAGAAGGCTATATGTGCTTTGGTTTTTCATTTGTTGATTTTTTCCGAATTTTTATGCCCATTTAAATCTTCGGCTAAATCCTAGGTTTAAAACAAGTTTAAAACATGAAAAGAAAAGGTAAGAATGGATCCTTCTTAGTCATTCTAAAATGAATGAAGCTTTTGGGATGTTCTCACAAATCGATCTAGTCTACATGACTTTGATAAATTTTAATTAAGAAGCAGCAACTTAACAATAATTACCCAAAATCTAACAGCTGGTTCGACAACAACCTGGACGTTACGCTAAAATGAACTGCGAAAACAACGAACAGCACTTTTGTAGTACTGTACTCGGTACTCCGTACTTGCTCCAGATAATCCCCATTGCTTCACTACTACAGTAGTACTACCCTGGCTCGCATTCATTGTTTCCCCTGACTATTCAGAGCTTTGGACGTCCATCAGAGTTGTAGTCAGTAGTACAGTACTGCTAGCTCGATTAATGGCGTGCTATAAAATTCTATACTAGCCGACAGATGTCCATTCCTCGGGTTGCGCGCCAGAGCCTTCGAAGAGAAGGTAGCCGCTCTGTCCCGTTGATTTACGGTGGACGGACAGGATACTCCGGACCGCTCTCGATTCATTTGCTTCTGCTCCCGCGTCCTGACCCTTCGCGGACTGAGATCCAGTGACTTCACTAAGAGAAGTCACCATGCGACTTTACACACGTGAGCCACTCGATCAAGATCCAACGCTCGCGGTTGATCCAAATTTCGAACTTAAACTAAACTAATATTTTAAATGGACTGGAACTTTCCGAGAATACGTCTTAATGTAAAGTTTTTCTGTTTTTTTCTGAGCTACAAAATTTTAATTTCAAATTTTAGATCGACCATGTTCGTTGGATCTTAACCTGATGGCTCGTATAGGTAAAGTTCATGGTAACTTCTGTTGGGTAAAGTCACTGGATCTCAGTTCGCAAGGGAGCCCCCTCTCGGCCGTTGATTTAGGATGGGCGGACCAGGTTGCTCGAAGCGAGGGCAGGAGACGGTTGTCTGGTTTTAATAGGGGGGAGTACTTCTTCCATCCCCTTCTTGCTTCACTTCCAGTCTCCTTCCACTTCCAGCGATGCCTCCGAAGTCAAGGCCACCATCTCGCTTGAAGAAGCACCATCTAGTGTTGACCAAGGACGCGGAGAGTTCCCGCCGGCGGTCTATCCAGATGCTGGCCGCGAGAAAGGGCCCGCCAGAAAACGAAGGCCCTGCTTCGCGCTCGTCTCGGAACGGCGTCAGTCGTGCGGTCGAAGATTCCTGGTTGGTTTCCATCGCCATGTTTCTTGATTCTTCCTGGCCCGGAGGTCCCAACTCTTTATTCCGTATTAATCCTTTTTATACATATCTCAGTGCCCCACGACGCACCCTGACATCTTCTCATGACGACTTCAACCCCTGTCTCCTGCGCTTAGAGGTTACCACTGATTGGACATTTTCGTCTTCCTCTCGTCACTTTGTTTCGGTACTGATGATATTGCCATGCAGGAAGCATCGGCGTGTTTCAGAGATGAGCTTAAAACTCTCGTGGAACTCGCCTCCAACTTTCGCGATGATGTCGATACTTTGAAGGACGAGGTCACCGGCCGGGGCAAGCTGCATGATGTGAGGGTTCCATCAAGTGAGGAAACGAACTCTGTCATCAAGAAGCTCAAGGGCGAGAATTTGATGCTTAAGATCGAGTGCGGCTTTCTTCGCGAAGAAAACGTCGAGCTATCAAACAGGTGCGTTCAAGCTCTCAACGGGAGCCTCAACACCCAACATGATGCGGTGAAGAAGATGATGGATGACAGCATCTTGAAGAAAAACAATATGGTGGAGGACACGCGCGGGATGGTCGATCCAATCCAGGCACCGCAGAAGGAAGTCGATGCGCTCCGAGTCCAGCCACCTTTGCGTAGGTCGCCGAGGCGCCCTCGCGCAGGTCACTGAGGAGCGCACGTCGCCGAGTAGGCTGGGGGATAAGGAATTCCAACGAGAGAAGCGGAATCACCACCTGTCCTGATGGAGGGCCACTCCGCCAAGTAGGCTGGGGGAGAGAAACACTGCCTCTCATTGTTCTTTAGCTAGTCCTCCGATCCATATTACTTGATGTTAAAATGGATGTATCTACAACTGAAATATGTCTAGATACATATATTTTAGTATCACAAAGTAAGTATCAACGTTTATATTGCCCAAGTCTTATTATCCATCCCTAAGGTGGGTCGCTTTTGTAACTACTGATTGCAGATTCGACTCTTCTGCAGACCGAAAGATTTTTAGAGTGACTAAGAATGATTCATGCTTAGCTTTCCATTTTCATGTTTTAAACTTGTTTAAATCTTGCTCAAACCTAGGATTTGACCAAGATTCAAATGGGTTTAACAATTAAAAAAATCAGAAAAATGAAAAACCAAAGCACATAGTATTCTTATGTCATATAGTAAGCATTCAAGTTGATAAACAAGGTCTAGACATATTCAAAACACACAAAACATGTATCTACCCCCTAACCCACTCTGTCTTATGAAGTTAAGTATGAGGAGAAGTGATTTTGGGTTTCAAACATGGAAATTTCACAAACCTCCCAAAAGCTTCATTTTAGAGTGACTAAGAAGGATCCATGCTTACCTTTTCATTGCCATTTTTTAAACTTGTTTTAACCTTGGTCAAACCTAGGATTTGACCAAGATTCAAACGGGCGTAAAATTCAAAAAAAATAAAAAAAATAAAAACCAAAGCACATATATAGCCTTCTTATGTCATATAGTAAGCATTCAAGTTGATAAACAAGGTCTAGACATATTCAAACCAGAAATATCATGTATCATATCTACCCCTAACCCTAAACTTTGTCTTATGAAGTCAAACATATGAAGAGAACTGGGGTTTTGTGTTTCAAACATAAAAATTTCAAGTACCTTCATTTTAGAGTGACTAAGAAAGGATTCATGCTTACCTTTTCATTGTCATGTTTTAAACTTGATTAAACCTTGGTCAAACCTAGGATTTGACCAATATTTAAATGGGCATAAAAACTTCGAAAAAATGAAAAAAATGGAAAACCAAAGCACATATATAGCCTTCTTATGTCATAAACATTCAAGTTGATAAACAAGGTCTAGACATATTCAAACAAGAAAAATCATGTATCTACACACCTAACCATAACTAAATATGGAAACTTCAAGAACATCTTAAAAAGCTTCATCGACTAAGAAGGATAATATTACTCCTCCCATTTCATTTTCATATTTTAAACTTGCTTAAATCTTGGTCAAACCTAGATTTGACCAAGATTCAAATGTTATAACATGAAATGAAAAGGTAAGCATGGATCCTTATTAGTCGCTCTAAAATGAAGCTTTTGGGAGGTTTTTGAAATTTTCTGTTTGAAACCCAAAACCACTTCTCTTCATGCATGCTTGACTTCATAAGACATAGTTTAGGGTTAGGGGTAGATACATGATTTTTCTGGTTTGAACATGTCTAGACCTTGTTTATCAATTTGAATGCTTACTATATGACATAAGAAGGCTATGTGCTTTGGTTTTTCATTCTTACGATTTTTTTCTTAATTTTTATGCCCATTCGAATCTTGGTCAAATCCCAGGTTTGACCAAGATTTAAACAAGTTTAAAACATGACAATGAAAAGGTAATCAATCCTGGATCCTTCATAATTAATAAGTTAGTCTAATTAAAATGAAGCTTTTGGGAGGTTTTTGAAATTTTTGTGTTTGAAACCAAAAACCACTTCTCTTCATGCTTGACTTCATAAGATAGAGTTTAGGGTTAGGGGTAGATACATGATTTGTATTATTTGAATTGTCTTGACCTTATTTATCATCTTTTAAATGCTTACTATATATATGACATAAGAAGACTATGTGCTTTAGTTTTTCAATTTTCTGATTTTTTAATTTTATGCCCATTTGAATCTTGGTCAAATCCTAGGTTTGACAATGATTTAAACAAGTTTAAAATATGAAAATGAAAAGATAAGCATGGATCCTTCTTAGTCACTCTAAAATAAAGCTTTTGGGTGGTTTTTGAAATTTCCATGTTTGAAACCCAAAAGCACTTCTCTTCATGCTTGACTACATAAGACAGAGTTTAGGGTTAGGGGGTAGACACATGATTTTTCTTGTTTGAATATGTCTAGACCTTGTTTATCAACTTTAATGCTTACTATATGACATAAGAAAACTATGTGCTTTGTTTTTTCATTTTTTTATTTTTTTGGAATTTTGATGCACATTTGAATCTTGGTAAAATCCTAGGTTTGACCAAGATTTAAACAAGTATATAACATGAAAATGAAAAGGGAAGCATGTATCCTTCTTAGTCACTCTAAAATGAATTTTTTGGGAGTTTTTTGAAATTTCCATGTTTGAAACCCAAAACCATGCACTTCTCTTCATGCTTGACTTCATAAGATAGAGTTTAGGGGTTTGCGGATAGATACATGATTTGTCTAGTTTGAATAAGTCTAGACCTTGTTTATCAACTTTAATGCTTACTATATGACATAAGAAGACTATGTGCTTTCGTTTTTCATTTTTCTATTTTTTTTATTTTATGCCCATTTGAATCTTGGTCAAATCCTAGATTTAACCAGGATTTAAACAAGTTTAAAACATGAAAATGAAAAGGTAAGCCTTGATCCTTCTTAGTCACACTAAAATGAAGCTTTTGGGATGTTCTTGAAATTTCCATGTTTGAACCCAAAACGACTTCTCTTCATGCTAGACTTCATAAGACAGAGTTTAGGGGTTAGCGGGTAGATACATGACTTGTCTAGTTTGAATAAGACTAGACCTTGTTTATCAACTTTAATGCTTACTATATGACATAAGAAGACTATGTGCTTTGGTTTTTCATTTTTTCTATATTTTTATTTTATGCCCATTTGAATCTTGGTCAAACCTATATTTGACCAGGATTTAAACAAGTTTAAAACATGAAAATGAAAAGGTAAGCCTTGATCCTTCTTAGTCACACTAAAATGAAGCTTTTGGGATGTTCTTGAAATTTCCATGTTTGAAACCCAAAACGACTTCTCTTCATGCTAGACTTCATAAGACAGAGTTTAAGGTTTAGGGTTATAGATACATGATTTGTCTGGTTTAAATATGTATAGACCTTGTTTATCAACTTGAATGCTTACTATATGGCATAAGAAAACTATGTGCTTTGGTTTTTCATTTTTCTGATTTTTTTAAATTTTGATGCCCATCGAATCTTGGTCAAATCCTTGGTTTGACCAAGATTTAAACAAGTTTAAAACATGAAAATGAAAAGGGAAGCATGTATCCTTCTTAGTCACTCTAAAATGAATTTTTTGGGAGGTTTTTGAAATTTCCATGTTTGAAACCCAAAACCAGTTCTCTTCATGCTTGACTTCATAAGACAGAGTTTAGGGGTTAGGGGGTAGATACATAATTTGTATGGTTTGAATATGTCTAGACCTTGTTTATCAACTTTAATGCTTACTATATGACATAAGAACACTATGTGCTTTGGTTTTTCATTTTTCTGATTTTTAAATTTTAATGCCCATTTGAATCTTGGTCAAATCCTAGGTTTGACCAAGATTTAAACAAGTTTAAAACATGAAAATGAAAAGGGAAGCATGTATCCTTCTTAGTCACTCTAAAATGAAGTTTTTGGGAGGTTTTTGAAATTTCCATGTTTGAAACCCAAAACCACTTCTCTTCATGCTTGACTTCATAAGACAGAGTTTAGGGTTAGGGGGTAGATACATGATTTGTATGGTTTGAATATGTCTAGACCTTGTTTATCACCTTTAATGCTTACTATATGACATAAGAAGACTATGTGCTTTGGTTTTTCATTTTTCTGATTTTTTTTTAATTTTCTGCCCATTTGAATCTTGGTCAAATCCTTGGTTTGACCAATATTTAGACAAGTTTAACACGTGAAAACGAACTGATAATCCCATTTGTTGACTCATTTAACTAGTTAATCCCATTTGTTGACTCTCTGTTGACCAGGCACTTGAGGTAAAACTGAGTATATTGCACTAGCCAGTATTAGTACTCAAGGGGAAAACCGAGCACACAAAAAATGCTACAGTATAAGACTCGAGAGTATATCTAAATTTCCAGGGTTAGACTCGAGTACGCGTGTTGCGGTGCAGAAGTGGAAGACGTGCAATTGTTGACGGGTACTGACGCGAGTCGCGGTGCAGAAGTCGAAGACGTGCAATTGTGGACGCGTGTCGCGTTGCAGAAGCCCAAGACGTGCAGACGTTAAATGGTGGACGCGTAGGACGCGGGTCGCATTAACCACCCCTCGCCTTTATAGACGCCTCCTCGCACTATCTCTGTCACTCTCACTCGCTCATGCAACGCCGCCTCTCACGTCCCATCATCTTCTCCAAAGCAAAAACCCTCTCCCTCTCTGCAGGCGAGATGGACATGGAGAATGCGAATCCCATCGTCCATGACGCCGTCGGCTCCAAGCGCGACGCCTCCCTCTTCGACGTCGTCCCCTCAAAGGCCGTCGCCGCCGCCGGTGGCGGTCGTATCCCGCCGGGATGGGACCCCTATGAGCCGGTGCCGTACATCTCGCCTCCGAACCCCTACGACACCTTCATGGACGACCCATGGAACGAGGTAACTATGGTTTGCTCCCTTTTTTCTTCGCCCATTCCTTTTTGAACCCTATTTTTGCTGGTTCCCTAGTAACTATTAGTGCCGATCTGTAGATGGTTGAGTATTGGGTTAATATTTGCGCCGATTTTATTCCATTTTGCTTTGATCCCTTCTTGATTTCGTTTAAGATTTGGAGTTCGGCCGTTCGGTTAATTTATGCAAGTAATAATGGGATCTCAATCAGTTAATTTATGGGATCTCAGTCAGTTATTTTATGCAGGAATCAAAAGATATCAACCGTTTAATTTTGCAAATATTCTGGAATCTGTTCAAAATCAGATCTGGAATCTGTTTCTTTGCCTATGATGAATCGTTGGGCACAAATTTTTACAGAGTGGGTTCAGCGAACCATTGCTGTGTACAAATCTGTTGTGCATGAGCTATGGTTCGCTAACACCATCCCTGTAGACATATAATCGTGTCCACTCTAACTGAGGCTGGCTCTGTTTTTCCTTACTTTGTTATCATGCACGTTAGTCATCGTTGCATCTCATTCACTAATAGTTCCCGTTTGATATGGATCAGCTGTCTGGCAGCGACGTCGGCAGCGACGACGAGCACCATGACGTCAAGACTCGCCAGGTGCTGCGGAGGCTGCAGGTCGGCCAGTACGTCTCCTACTTCGCCAAGGGTGTCTACAGGTGCCCCTTCTGCACTAGGAGGCTCGGCCGCACTGACTTCAACTGCCTCCTCACGCATGCCGAGAACATCGGCAACACCAACCCCAAGGTCGGCGCGTCGGTGAACCCCCACTCCTTCCGCGCCAAGCACATGGCGCTCGGCATGCACCTCCGCAGCATCCAGCGGGTGGAGATCTCCGCCGGCCGCATGCCTCCGCTCAAGCCCAAGGCTCCCAAGGGGAGCAACAAGTGGAGGCAGATGGGGTAGGCGGAGTCCCTGGACGTGTGCTGCTGCTGCAAAGCAGCTTCTATTTTGTTGTTAGCTAGGGATCCCTTGTTGTTATGTTGTTAGTATGATGGTGTTGTGAAGAACCTCGAACCTGTTGGCTGCTGTGTATGCAGCTTATTATCTAGGGAGGGATCCCTATTATCTATCCCTATTCTACTGGAGTATATTTTGTTGGCCCTACTTTGTTTTCTCGATTTACTATTACTGCGAATTTGTCGTACGGAGTACATTACCCTGGAGATTTGCTTCTAGATTTAACTACATACATATGGACCAGAGGGAGTACTAGATTTGCTGCCATATTGGGCAAACAACGAGGGCCAAAAGGCACAAATAATTGAAGAAAGACAGAAATGCAAGCTTCTCTAGATTTGATACTAATTTGGTTAATAAAGACAAAGAGACAGAGGGGGAAAAGGTGCTCTTAAAAATGCCAATTCGCGCCGAGAGAGACAGAACCCAGCTCCTGCTCACGTACAACCAAACGCGGTCTCGTCCTGTCCCACGCGGTCCCTTTCTACTAGCCCCACACGTCAGCACGGAACGGTCAACTAAACTGGAATCCTCCCGTCTGAGCTCCTTCTGCGGGTTACAAATAAGGGCTTGGCGAAAACTGAGGAAAAACATAAGGCAATCTTATTGACTAATATAGCTGTTTAATTAATAAAAGGATTAGCTACAACGTGCTCAGTTTGCCCATTTATTAAGGTATAAGACTGGCAGGAGAGAAAGTAATCGCTAGTTTCCTCATTTTGCCCCTGCATGCTCGCACGATTAAAGCTCCTTCCGCACGCGCTGGACTCCTCGTTTCCTTAAACCTCCTCGTTTCTCGGGATAGACCAACAGTTTTTCAGGATCTTGGGGTTTTTTTGACAATCAATACCACATATATTCATAGCAAAAATAGTACATGGTAGAGGGCTACATGACGACTAGATATATCACCAAAAAAGGTGATGCATGTCTCCTTCACCAAAACAGCTGAAACAAGTACACGAACGCAAGTACACCACCATAATAATACTACTACATTAACACAAGTACGAGTAATAAAGTAAGAGTACTACTCCCTCTAATCTAATTTAAACCAAAATAAAACTTAAACTTCATCCTAAATTTGAACTAGTGCCTCGTCCTCGTTCTTCGCTCATTTTCTGATCCAAGACGGCGCAGAGTGCCAGAGTGCATGGCACGGAACTCTTCATCGGTGGCATGCCATGGGCATGTCACCGGATGCATGATTTTTTTCGCAATGTTTTAAATTTGAATTTAGGCCGCATGTCACACGGTGACATGCAAAAGGTGCATGTCACCTGGTGGTGGTAGGCAACTACCCTCATTTACGGCGGCGTAGGCGACTGGACGCCGCGTGGCCAGCCGCTGCCTCGTGGCCGCCTCGGTTTCCACGCGGGAGACCATTAAACGCCGACGACCAACCTTCCCGCGTCACGGTTAGCGACTATGACTATAAGGGCAAAACGCTAAACTCTCTCGTTCCATTCACTTTCTTCCTCTCTCCACCTAACAAACATTTGTTCGTCGCTCTCTCCTCCAGCAATGTCTTCAAAATTCAGGTCGTCGGCGGTCAAGTACGCGGAGAAAAAACGCCGGCTCGAAATTTCGAGAGACGCTTCCAGAAACCAAGTGGGCTCGCCGTCGCCGCCGCCGCCGCCGAAACGCGTCCGTGCTGTGCTCACCGGGTTAGTTTCCTTCGCCATGTACTTTCGTTTCTTTCGTCGCTCTCTCCTCCAGCAATTAATGTGTTCAAACTTCAGGTCGCCGGCGGTCAAGTACGCGGATAAAAAACGCCGGCTCGAAATTTCGAGAGACGGTTCCAGAAACCAAGTGGGCTCGCCGTCGCCGCCGCCGCCGCCGAAACGCGTCCGTGCTGTGCTCACCGGGTTAGTTTCCTTCGCCATGTACTTTCGTTTCTTCTTGCCCGGGCTCAAGCTCTTTAAGAGTCTCTATGGTTATACATCTTAAAGGGTTGGAAGTTCCAACGACGCCCCTACTGCACCAACTTCCACGACCAAGGAATCATCGTCGTCCGATGATTTCAACCCGGCCCTACCCCGGCGAAATGAGGTAGCACCAAGCACTGTGTAGTTATCTTCTTCTTCTTCTTCTTCCTTTGCGCTTACTTGCTACCGATGATTTCGCCCTGAAGGAAGCGGCGCCGACTATCGACACCACTGTCGCCATCTTGATGGAAAAAAACGAGGAGCTCAGCTTAGAGTGTGATCGCCTCCGAGACGATTTGGCTGCCAAGAAGAAGAATTCGAAAACTCTTGTGGAGCTCATTTGCAGCCTTCGAAATGAGCGCGATATGTTGAAGAACGAGCTGATTAAGCAGAAAGCATCAGCGGAGAAAGCCAGCAGCATACTCAAGACTGTGTGCCTCGACAGAGACAAGTCTGATATAGAGTACAAAATCCTTCTTCAGGATAAAGTACAGCTCCAAAAGTTGAACCTTGAATATGCTGACATCGCCATCCTTGCCCTTCTCGAGAGGCAGAAGGCACAAGATAAGTTGATGCACCTGATGTTGGAGAGCTGCAGTGAAAGAGAAGAGACATTGAAAGAAGTGAGCAGTTTGGTGGGATACATGAGTGACGTCGGGCGAACTTCGCAGAATCCGCCCCGGCTGAGCTCAAATTCCAGCGGAACCAGCTTTCAGCAATGCATGTTAGGCGCACCTACAACTTCTACTCATTGATTAGAGGTCGCACGACATGGCATTTTCCCTCGAAATAGTAGTACTGTACTAATAGTTGTACTACTTAATATGTACCTTTTTGTAAAGTAATTTCTTACATGTATTAGAAACTACCCCTCTCGTTTCTGGATGCACCCGGGACATTGTCATCCGGCCCTCTTCTGGACAAACCCCCTCGGGAAGGGCGGTATATTTTGCACATTTCGCTACTAGTACTTCTAATTCCACCGCTTATTTTTCTAATCCGTTAAATCGTTAATTGGATGACCAACTGATGGAAGCTGCGATAGATTAGACCAACAAGTGGTGAATTGTGCAAAAGATATGTCCGTGTTTTATGCAAAAGAGTGATATGGGGATCTGGTGGAATCTTGAATTTCCTCTTCAGTGGTAGGCATGCTTCACTTATAGCTGGAGTACATTGCGGACCTGGTGCATTTCGTCAGTACCGATCAGCTATTTTTGCTTATCCGGGAAGAAAAGGTAGTACTAGCCTTTTCTGTGAGATGTCTTTTCAGTGCTACGGAGTTGTCTGTTCACTGCTTGCTTTGTCTGTCGGTGACTTTGCCAAGCTGACTTTGCCATGACTTTGGGTGACTGATATGTGGACCACAGTTGTAAGTGACTCAAAGTCACTGACTTTGGGGACTCGTGAATGCTTCGTATATTTCTGACGGTTTCTGAATTATGTACTCCGTACAACTTTTGTAATATTGGTCAAACTAGTTTTGACCAGGGTTTGTGTAGGGTGTTTTTTTTTGGTTGGTCCAAATGGTGTTGTGTGGTCCAAATGTGATGTATCATCACACCACCATGTGCCCCCCTCCCCCCACCCCACCCCTAGGTTTTGGTAATGCCATTCTGATACATGCTTCTTAGAAGGAGTACATTTTTTCCGTTAGGGCATGACAATTTTGAAAAATTCAAAAAAAAATGGGAAGACAGAATGGTAACATCATTTTCCATGTGATGATGCACCCCTGTGCCAAATTTTGGTTCATTTTAAGAATGTAAGGTGACAAATTACTCGAGGAAGCTAGTTGGAGTAGACGGGCATGATCGGATTGGCATAGGCGATTTATTTTTTGAAGGATGTTATTTTTCATAGACAATATCTGACACAAAAAATAAAATGTTAAGGTCTCATATTATTCTGAATGATTTTGAATTACTTATGACGTTTGGAAGTATTGGTATACATGAGTCCCACATGAAGTTAAATGGTCCAAAAAAAAGTTTCGTACACGTCTCCCAGAAAGTGGAAAGTCGAGTACATGCATGACTTCACGCGTCCACTACTGGATACAGGGAGTCGGAGGCTATAACATAATCGGCCTCATCATCTCTCGCGAGCTCGTCCTCTCCACTCCCCCAACTTGCCTCCCCCACACTGTGAAAACCCCCCATCCACTCACCGCACCTCTGAGGCATCGACTTTCCCGTTTCCAACCACAACAGCATGAAGATAGGTATTGCATACGAGGCGGAGCAATAGGCGACCGCCCACGCAGAGGATGCCTCTACGGTAGTGGCCGTCGTGGTGGGTGAGGCTTCACCGGGCACCCAAGCCGCTCGTCTCCTCTGCTTGTCGGATTCTTCGACCTCGGTCGAAATGGGCATCCTGGCCGTCACGACGGGTGAGGCTTCACCGGGCACCCATGCCGCTCGTCTCCTCTGCTTGTCTGGTTCTTCGACCTCGGTCGAAACGGGCGTCCTGGCCGTCGAGCAGAAGGTGGATACCAACGTTGTTTATCCCGCCGAAGATGTGCACGGCGTTGCAGGCCACCACGGCGAGGTCTTCCTAGGCCCGATGCTGGACGCGAACCTCGACCCCTTCGACGATTTCGGCCCAAACGTTCAGTTCCAGGAGGATGTTGAGGGTGATGACGAGGAGGTACTTCTCTTTTACCGAAACTGTCCCAACCCTCTTTGTGTCATATTGCTGTTCACATGGTTTGCACGAGCCTGGTTCTTGATTGATTTGATATCCTACCTTGTTCTTGTAGATGTAATTGATTCTACGATTCGTAAGATCAGATTCTAGTTTAATTTCGACTAATCTGCCATGTAGTCATATAATCAATTTATGTGTTCATACTTAGTGGACTTGCAATTGTTGTGGCTAATGTTCATGGTTGTTCATAGGGTTTCTCATGATTTATTACGATTTCTTCTGCCATTTACTTGTTCTACACATTTAATTTTAGGGTTTCTAAGGTTTGATTATGTTAGTGGAGTATTTATTCGATCTGTCATAAAAAACCTGATTATGTAGTACTTAATAATTCATAGGAGTATTCTGATGACATGGACAACAACAAGGTGCGCAGGGACCGGAAAAGCCGCTATGTTCTCAAGCGGCTGAAGGGTGGTGAAATTCGTTTCTGCATGCGCGCGGGGAGCTATTTTGCCCATTATGTGGCAAATTTCTCTAGAAGGACATCCACAGCCTGATCCAACATGCGATGGGTGTAGGCCTAAGTACATAGGGGGAAACACCGCCCTGCAACCAAGGCCAAGCACGCATCATATGGCCTCTTCCTCCAGAATTACGTCTTGCCTAGCTTGCTCCACGTCAACGCCCCTGCTGCTGGCCCTCATGCTCCTGGTCATGTTTAAAGTTCATATGTGTAATCTTAATCCCTTTGGAAGTTCAGCATTAAACTCTACTAGTACAACCGTGGTGGTCTTGTGATGTAGTACTCTTTTGATGCATTTGTGATGTAGTAGTACTTTTTTTTGAAATGATATAGTACTATCTAAGAAAAGTACTCCCTCCGATTCACATTCATTTCACATCAAGAAATATGGATCAGAGCGAGGGAGTAAATTAAACATGGCATCTCGTGCATGAAGCTTGACATATCGATCAGGTTGGCTAGAATAGCAATACAATGTTGCTCATTAGGCAAATGCATGCCATGTACGATAGTATACATCTAGTAAAGAAGTCTATACTGACATAAAAAAACTACTTTGGGGATGAGAGTCAATTGGGGCATCTACAATATAGAAAATCTTGCTCGTAGATGATTTTGGCTAAGAGGGTTTTACTCACATTACACGTGCCACTTTCCTTGTCTGCAAAACAAGTTCCAATAAAGGGAGAGGAAAGAAGAGGGTATTGTGGGCGAGATTGAACACCTTTTTTATGTGTTAAGCTGAGGCCTCGTTTAGATGAGGATTTCGACTTATGCCTAACAGCTCAACACATCCACAAATAACTCTGCTTGCGCACACCACCGTTCATTAAAAATAACAATATTAGCTCGCAAGATTAAGAACAAAGTGAATTTAAGTAACTTGGTAAGCTTTTCAAGCAATATATTCAGAGAAAGAGCACACATGTTCGGCTCAAAATAATCATAAGAGAAGAACAATAAATCTAAGACACCACATGGATTCATACCTTGAGTCGACGCTGGCTCGTAGAAGGGCGGACGCGCCTCGAGGATGCCGGGGACGTCTCCACCTCGGTCTCACATGTGACTGCTTATCGGCGGGTGGTGCGCCGCGCCATGTAGAAGATCTATCAAGAGATGAGAGCCCGATGACGCTACCGACGCCTCAACCTTGATAGCACCGACCTGTTGCTCCGCACCGAGATGCGCCACGTGCAAGATTTAGCGGATGCACTAATTTTAGAGATATGTCATGATCATTGTAACAAATTTCAACGTGATGATGATTTGATCTTGTACTCGGCCTTGAACATAAGAACTAGTACAATCTCACCTTTTTTTATCATTATCCTTTGCGAGATTTAGCGGTTGCGCCAAATTCAGAGAAATATCATGATCATGGTAACACAATTTTCAATATAATGATGATTTGATGTTGCACTCGACCTTGAACATAAGTACTAGTACGGTCTCACAAATTTGTATCATTATACTTTGCAAGTTTTAGTGGATGCGCCCATTTTCAGAGGTAGATCATGATCATGGTAAGTTGGTAACAAATTTTCAACGTGATGATGATTTGATTTTGCACTCGGCCTTGAACAGAGGTACTAGTACGGTCTCACAATTTTTTATCATTATACTTGGACGGTGGCCAAATTCAAAATCTCATAGCGGCAAAACTTCCCGCCCACAAAATACAAAAATTTCACACGCTTCCAAATTCCCATTCTACCCCTGTGGAGATGGCAGCAAAGTCGGTTGGTGGGGGGGTCTGCCCGTCATTTTTTGGATCACCACCTCCCTAGCCCGGAAACCCTCCCAAAAAAAATTCATTTCCCTCAGACCACCCACCGGAACTTCCCAAGTCCCTCTCTCCCACCTCCACGACCACCGCACCGGAACATCCCCGCCGGACTTCCCTGGCCTACCCGAGGCCTCGCGATCCTCGTCATCCGGCTGCCTGCCGGAGCCGCTTCATCGACGCCGTCATCAACCGGACCGGATCATCCCCGCCGAACCTCGAAACCATATGCTCATCCAGCAGTCTACCGCAGTCGCTTCAGCTGCGGTATCGTCCACCCCGCCGGAGCCGCTTCGCCGGATCCGTCGTCCACCGCATCGGATCTTGCTCACCGACACCGCTGTGCATGAACCGGATCTGCTTCACCGGCGCAGTGCATGATCTAAACTCTTCTACTGTCGCTTTTCTATTGCTTGCCTGCAAGTTCTTGTTTAATCTTGGGGGAACCTGTTTGTGCTAACGACGCGCCGTTACGTTTTTGCAGATGAGATGAGTAACCATGAAGTGTAATGGCCGTCTCTCCAACCCCAAGTAGCACATGTAGCGTACTTCATCACCGGATCTATCAACCCCAGGAAGATCTGCTGTGACTCCCACAGAGTGCTTCTCCTAATGTAAGTCCCTTGTTTTAGCGCCATGTTCTGGGTTCAGATGCTTGTTTGTCTGAAGCTCTTTTAGTTCATTCCTAGCTATGACCGTAACACGTTGCTATTTTCTACTTCATTGCTAACTTTAAGCGATTGAACATTTTGGTTTGCATTCCCTGCTCTGTAGATGTAGCCATCATAACTTCTATCTTGCTCAGTCGTTGTTACAAAAATTATAGGTATTATAGTAACATCCTGCTATTATTTAGTTCATGGCCAATTTTAAGTAATTGCACATGTTGGTTCGCATTCCCTGCTCTATAGCTTTTGGCATCGTAACTTCTATATTTGGTTTACATTCCCTGCTCTGTAGATCTAGCCATCATAACTTTATCTTGCTCAGTCGTTGTTATAAAAATTATGGCCTGCTACTATGTTGTTTGTGCCAATTTTTTACTCCATGAACATGTTGGCTTGCATTCCCTGTACTACAGGTGATGCCATTGTTTTGTATCTAGTTCATTGTAAGCTAACAAAGTAAGGACTTAGTTTGGCATGCTATCACTCTGCTATCTAGCCTGTAGTACAAATAAACTTGTCATACTACTAGATAATAATTTTGCGTGCCATCTTGTTCTTCAAAAGCTGCATTATTGACTTGTTTCTCTGACTTGGCATGACGCTCACATATGGAAAGCTGAACATATTGGTTTGCATTCCCTCTTATACAAGTTCACAGGTGATCCCACTATATTCTGTATCTGGTCCATCCTAAGCTCCAGCATTAACTATCCTCTATGTGTTGCTCATTACAAGTTTATATCCCGAAACATCTTGATTTGTGATACGTCTCCAACGTATCGATAATTTCTTATGTTCCATGCCACTTTATTGATGATACCTACATGTTTTATACACATTATATGTCATATTTATGCATTTTCGGAACTAACCTATTAACAAGATGCCGGCGCGCTCTGCTGCTTTTGGTTTCAGAAATCCTAGTAACGGAATATTCCCTTAATGGACGAAATCACAATTCAGATTCCTATTTTTCCGGGAACCATCCGTAACACACGAGAACCGCCGTAGAGGGGCCACAGGCTCCCGTATGATACCAGCGCCAGAGGGGTCACGCCCTATGGTGGCCCCCCGTCAGCCCTCCCGCGCCGCCTTTCGCCTATATAAAGCCTCCCATGCGAAAACCCTAGGGCATTTACTTCTAAACCCACAGAAACCTTCCGTGAGCCGCCGTCATCGCGGGTTGAGATCCGGGGACAGGACCGTTCCTAAGACCCTGCCGGAGCGGGGAAGTGCCCCCGGAAGGCTTCTCCATCGACACCGCTGCCATCTCCACCGCCATCTTCATCACCGCTGCTGCTCCCATGAGAAGGGAGTAGTTCTCCATCGAGGCTCGGGGCTGTACCGGTAGCTATGTGGTTCATCTCTCTCTATGTACTTCAATACAATAATCTCATGAGCTGCCCTACATGATTGAGATTCATATGATGATGCTTGTAATCTAGATGTCATTATGCTAGTCAAGTGGGTTTTACTTATGTGATCTCCGGAGACTCCTTGTCCCACGTGTGTAAAGGTGACAGTGTGTGCACTGTGTGGGTCTCTTAGTATTTCACAGAATACTTATTCACTGTTGAATGGCATAGTGAGGTGCTTATTTATATCTCTTTATGATTGCAATGTGTTTGTATCACAATTTATCTATGTGCTACTCTAGTGATGTGTTATTAAAGTAGTTTTATTCCTCCTGCATGTGTGCAAAGGTGACAGTGTGTGCACCGTGTTAGTACTTGGTTTATGCTATGATCATGATCTCTTGTAGATTGCGAAGTTAACTATTGCTATGATAATATTGATGTGATCTATTCCTCCTACATATGCATGAAGGTGACAGTGTGCATGCTATGCTAGTACTTGGTTTAGTCTTTTGATCTATCTTACACTTAAGGTTACTTAAACATGAGCATTATTGTGGAGCTTGTTAACTCCGGCATTGAGGGTTCGTGTAATCCTACGCAATGTGTTCATCATCCAACAAAAGGGTGTAGAGTAGTCCTATTATGTGATCATTGTTGAGAGTGTCCACTAGTGAAAGCAGGATCCCTAGGCCTTGCTTCCAAGCATCGAATCTCCGTTTGTTTACTGTTTTGTTTAACGTTACTAATGGGCTGCAATACTACCACTCATCAACTACACTACCAAAGAAAGCTTATTTTCGGCACCGTTGTTACTCAAGCCATATATATTTATACCAATTCGTATTTCACTATCTCTTCGCCGAACTAGTGCACCTATTAGGTGTGTTGGGGACACAAGAGACTTCTGCTTTGTGGTTGCAGGGCTGCATAGAGATATCTTTGACCTCTTCCTCCCTGAGTTCGATAAACCTTTGGGTGATCCACTTAAGGGAAAACTTGCTGCTGTTCTACAAACCTCTCGCACTTGGAGGCCCAACACTGTCTACAGGAAAGGAGGGGGAACGTAGACATAAGCTATTTTCTTCGAAGCGCTGCTGCTGGGAGGAAAGGTAAAAGGTACTCACACTCCGGATCTTGGCTACTAAGCTATTTTCCGGCGCTTGTAAGTACTCGAAGCTATTTCCTTTAGACTCTGCAATTGTGACATTTGGTTTCTTGTTTACACTAGTTAGGCTTAATGGAAGACAACAATAAAATGAGAGATCTTTATGAACTTTATCTTGAATTAGGACATGATGTGTTTGAAGAAAGAATTAAAAAACCCATGGAACTTTATATGCATGATAATGGGAATGTTATTAGTATGAATGCTTTGAACACCATTGTTGCTAATGCTATGGAAAATTCTAAGCTTGGGGAAGCCGGCTTTGATGAGCATGATATTTTTAGTCCCCCAAGCATTGAGGAGAAAATTTACTTTGATGATACTTTGCCTCCCATTTATGATGATTATAATGATAGTAGTCTTTTGTTACCACCTGTTATGGAGGATAAATCTGATTATGATTACAATATACCTCCTATATTTGATAGCTACTTTGTTGAATTTGCTCCCACTACAATTAATAAGAATGACTATGCTTATGTTGGGAGTAGTAATTATTTTATGCATGAGACTCATGATAAGAATGCTTTATGTGATAGTTATATTGTTGAGTTTGCTCATGTTGCTACTGAAAGTTATTATGAGAGAGGAAAATATGGTTGTAAAAATTTTCATGTTACTAAAACATCTCTCTATGTGCTGAAATTTTAAGCTACACTTGTTTTATCTTCCTATGCTTGTTACTTTGCTCTTCATGAACTTGTTTATTTACAAGATTCCTATGCATAGGAAGCATGTTAGACTTAAATGTGTTTTGAATTTGCCTCTTGATGCTCTCTTTTGCTTCAACTCTTATTTCTTACGAGTGCATCATTAAAACTGCTGAGCCCATCTTAATGGCTATAAAGAAAGAACTTCTTGGGAGATAACCCATGTGTTTATTTTGCTACAGCAATTTTTGTTTTGTTGAGTCTTGGAAGTTGTTTACTACTGTAGCAACCTCTCCTTATCATGTTTTTTTTGCCAAGTAAAGTTTCTATGTCAAAGTTGATGTTATATTTGGGATCGCTGCGCAGAAATAGCATTGCTGTCTGTCACGAATCTGGGGCACAGCCTCCGTAGAAAATTCAAAAATCTGCCAATTTACGAGCGTGATCCGCAGATATGTACGCAACTTTCATTAGTTTGAGTTTTTCCATTTGAGCAAGTCTGGTGCCAGCTTTAAATTCGTCTTTACGGACTGTTCTGTTTTTGACAGATTCTGCCTTTTATTTCGCATTGCCGCTTTTGTTAAGTTGAATGAGTTTCTTTGTTCCATTAACTTTCAGAAGTTTTGTGCAATGTCCAGAAGTGTTAAGAATGATTGTGTCACCTCTGGAACATGTGAATTTTGATTATGCACTAACCCTAATGAGTTTGCTTGAAGTTTGGTGTGAAAGAAGTTTTCAAGGGTCAAGAAAGGAGGATGATATACTATGATCAAGAAGAGTGAAAGGTCTAAGCTTGGATGCCCCTTGGTTCATCCTCGCATATTTTAAGAAGACTCACATCTGCTTGGGATGCCCAAGGCATCCTCTTCATCGCATAACTTATCAGGTTTCTTCAGTGAAACCATATTTTTATTCAACACATCCTATGTATTTTACTGGAGCGTCCCATGCTTTTATTTTCGTTTTGTTATTTTCATTCTCTGAATAAGTTCATCCTTGTGTGGGAGAGAGACACGCTCCGCTGGTTCGTATGAACACATGTGTTCTTAGCTCATAATATTCATGGCGAAGTTTCTTCTTCGTTAAATTGTTATATGGTTGGAATTGGAAAATGCTACATGTAGTAATTGGTAAAATGTCTTGGATAATGTGATACTTGGCAATTGTTGTGCTCATGTTTAAGCTCTTGCATCATATACTTTGCACCTATTAATGAAGAAATACATAGAGCTTGCTAAAATTTGGTTTGCATAATTGGTCTCTCTAAGGTCTAGATAATTTCTAGTATTGAGTTTGAACAACAAGGAAGACGGTATAGAGTCATAATGTTTACAATATGTCTTTTATGTGAGTTTTGCTGCACCGGTTCATCCTTGTGTTTGTTTCAAATAACTAACCTTTCTAGCCTAAACCTTGTATCGAGAGGGAATACTTCTCATGCATCCAAAATCCTTGAGCCAACCACTATGCCATTTGTGTCCACCATACCTACCTACTACATGGTATTTCTCCGCCATTCCAAAGTAAATTGCTTGAGTGCTACCTTTAAACCATTCAAAATTTATCACCTCTGATTTGTGTCAATGTTTTATAGCTCATGAGGAAGTATGTGGTGTTTATCTTTCAATCTTGTTAGGCAACTTTCACCAATGGACTAGTGGCTTCATCCGCTTATCCAATAATTTTGCAAAAAGAGCTGGCAATGGGATTCCCAGTCCCAAATTAATTAACCAAAATAGACACTCCTCCATGGTATGTGATTGTTGGACGGCACCCGAAGGATTCGGTTAGCCATGGCTTGAGAAAGCAAAGGTGGGGAGGAATCATCATAATAAAACTTAAATAAAAAGGCACTCCTTCATGGTATGAGATTGTTGGCAGGCACCCGAGGATTCGGTTAGCCATGGTTTGTGAAAGAAAGGTTGGAAGGAGTGCCAACCAAAAATAAAATGGGAGCCGCTCTTTGAAGGTTTGTCTGGCAAGGGGGTTAGAGTACCCGCTACCATTCGTTGACAACAACAAACACTCCTCAAAACTTTACTTTTATGCTCTCTATATGTTTTCAAAATCAAAGCTCTAGCACAAATATAGCAATCGATGCTTTCCTCTTTGAAGGACCTTTCTTTTACTTTTATGTTGAGTCAGTTTAACCTATCTTTCTCCACCTCAAGAAGCAAACATTTGTAACCGTGCATTGATTCCTACATACTTGCTTATTGCATTTGTTATATTACTTTATGTTGACAATATCCATGAGATATATATGTTACAAGTTGAAAGCAACCGCTGAAACTTAATCTTCCTTCGTGTGCTTCAATACCTCTACTTTGATTTATTGCTTTATGAGTTAACTCTTATGCAAGACTTATTGATGCTTGTCTTGAAGTACTATTCATGAAAAGTCTTTGCTTTATGATTCACTTGTTTACTCATGTCATTACCTTTGTTTTGATCGCTGCATTCATTACATATTTACAAATAGTATGATCAAGATTATGATGGCATGTCACTTCAGAATTATCTTTGTTATTGCTTTTTTGCTCCTATTTTCGACGAGCAACTAAGTTAGACGCTTGATACGCCTCAACGTTCGTGACGATAATTTCTTGCGTTCGCATGCCACTTTGTTGATGATACCTAATGTTTTATATACATTATATGTCATATTTATGCATTTTCTTTCCTCGAACTAACTCATTAACAAGATGTCAAGTGCCAGCTTCCTCGTCATTGCTTTTGGTTCTTAAACCTGCAACGGGCCAATATTCTTAATCGACTTAAATCAAGACCCGTATCTTATATTTTTCCCTTAACCATCTAACACACGAGAACCTTCGCAGAGGGGCCACAGTGGCCCCTGCATGATACCTGGCGCGGCCAGAGGGGGCCATACGCCCTATGGTGTGGCCTCTCGTCGCCCTCCCGCGCCGCCTCGCCTATAAAGCCTCCATCGCGAAACTCCTAGGGCATACGATCAAAACCCACAGAAATCCCTTCCAGAGTCACCGCCATCGCGGGGCCAAGATCCTGGGGACAGAGTCTGCTCCTGTGACTGGCCTGAGCGGGCGGCCCCCGGCCCATCGACACCGCTTGCCATCTCCACCGCCATCTATCACTGCCGTCGCTCCCATGAGGAGGGAGAAGTTCTCCATCGAGGCCCTGGCCGACTGTAGCTATGTGGTTCATCTCTCTCCTATGTAGTTCAATACAATAATCTAGGAGCTGCCTTACATGATTGAGATTCATATGATGATGCTTGTAATCTAGATGTCATTATGCTAGTCAAGTGGGTTTTACTTATGTGATCTCCAGAGACTCCTTGTCCCACGTGTGTAAAGGTGACAGTGTGTGCACCGTGTGGGTCTCTTAGGCTATATTTCACGAAGTACTTATTCACTGTTGAAGAGCGTAGTGAAGTGCTTATTTATATCTCTTGATGATTGCAATGTGTTTGTATCACAATTTATCTATGTGCTACTCTAGTGATGTGTTATTAAAGTAGTTTTATTCCTCCTGCGTGTGTAAAGGTGACAGTGCGTGCACCGTGTTAGTACTTGGTTTATGCTATGATCATGATCTCTTGTAGATTGCGAAGTTAACTATTGCTATGATAATATTGATGTGATCTATTCCTCCTACATATGCATGAAGGTGACAGTGTGCATGCTATGCTAGTACTTGGTTTAGTCTTTTGATCTATCTTACACTTAAGGTTACTTAAACATGAGCATTATTGTGGAGCTTGTTAACTCCGGCATTGAGGGTTCGTGTAATCCTACGCAATGTGTTCATCATCCAACAAAGTGTAGAGTATGCATTTATCTATTCTGTTATGTGATCAATGTTGAGAGTGTCCACTAGTGAAAGTGTAATCCCTAGGCCTTGTTCCCAAATACTGCTGAGTTACTACTGCTTGTTTACTGTTTTACTGTGTTACTACTGCTGCAATACTACCACCATCAACTACACGCCAGCAAGCTATTTTCTGGCACCGTTGCTACTGCTCATACATATTTCGTATTTCACTATCTCTTCACGAACTAGGCACCTATTAGGTGGGCAGACACAAGAGACTTCTGGCTTTGTGGTTGCTGTGTGGTTGAAGAGAGGGATATCTTTGACCTCTTCCTCCTTGAGTTCGATAAACCTTGGGTGATCCACTTAAGGGAAAACTTGCTGCTGTCCTACAAACCTCTGCTCTTGGAGGCCCAACATTACAAGTTTATATCCTGAAACATCTTGATTTGCATCCCCTTCACTATAAGTTCAGGAGTATTATTTAGTTCACGGCCAAAATGAAGTAATTGCACTTGGCACATGTTGGTTCACATTCCCTCCTCTTTAGCTTTTGCCATCGTAACTTCTATTTTTGGTTTACATTCCCTGCTCTGTAGATGTAGCCATCATAACTTCATCTTGCTCAGTCGTTGTTACAAAATTTATAGCCTGCTACTATGTTGTTCATGCCAATTTTGTACTCCCTGAACATGTTGGTTTGCATGGGACTCGACAGTAGTAAGTCTGTTGTTTCATTCTAACATGCTCTGTTATATTGGCTGTTGGTATGCGGCATGCACTCTTTGTTTGCTTATTGTGCGCATTACAATGATCTTGTTATAACGACGAAATGATGAGTTCCAAATTCTTTGGCAAACAATATTGTAGTGTCTTTGCCTTTCCATTGTTGTTGTCTTAACTTGTAATGTCTTTGTTTCAGATATAGGTGTTGCATGGACAACTTAAAAGATTGCCGGATCGCTTCATTGTATTGCTAGGTTTAATTACCATTCAATTTCTCTGGGTTCTGTAATATTTTTTCAATGCCTTGCAGCTGATGTAATATTTAGTTAGTTTTTATAGTTCTTTCGCGCATTTTTTCTTTGGTGCTTGTGGTAAGTGAGGCTATCCGACAGAAATCAATGCTGCGTAAATATTCTCAGTATCTAAATCACGAATTCCCATCCCTTAAACGGCCCAATTAATCGAAATCACATATGTGCCTGCCCGCAAAATCCTAAAGCGCATATTATGCCGGCATATAAACAGCAAGAATTCAAACCGGCCGGCCCACTTACTTCTTGGGCTGCACCATGTGAGCTTTATGGACCCCACACTCTAATTGGGCTGGCCACTTGCTTTAAGTGGACCCCACCCACTACTGGGCCGGCCCACTAATTAGTTGGGCCACCATTTGCTTTTGTGTGGACCCCACATACCAAACGCCGCCTTCAAGAGGAAAGTGTGACCCACCCGTGTTTTTGGTCTCGCCCACTATCTGCTGGGCCAAATTTCACTTGCA
>JAUUTY010001405.1:0-53818 GCA_030979885.1 Lolium multiflorum
AAAGCTTATAGCAAATTGAACTTAATGACTTGATCTTATGCTACGCTCATTTGGGTGTGTGTCCATTATATCATTCACCTAATGACATAACCTTGTTATTAATAACATCCAATGTTCATGATCACGAAACCATGATCATCTATTAATTAACAAGCTAGTTATACAAGAGGCTTACTAGGGACTCCTCTTGTTGTTTACATAACACACATGTATCAATGTTTTGGTTAATACAATTATAGCATGGTATGCAAACATTATCATAAACACAAAGATATATTATAATAACCATTTTATTATTGCCTCTTGGGCATATCTCCAACAGTCTCCCACTTGCACTAGAGTCAATAATCTAGTTAACATTTGTAAAGATATAACACCTTGGCCTTCTGGTGCTTATCATGTTTTGCTCACGGGAGAGGTTTTAGTCAACGGATCTGACACGCTCAGAAACGTATGTATTTTGCAATTCATTTTGCGTCTCAACGCATCACTCATTTTCCAAATGAGTCGGCATTAAATATGTTTGGTCTTCTGGTGGAACCTTAATTCCGCGGTCTGAAATAAGTCACTAATATTGTCACACACAATATAGCTTCAAAGTTCTGACACTATCGGAACTACACCAAGTTCCTCAAAGAACTCCTCGACTTAACATCCTCAGTCATTGTCAAAACAATGACATACTCTGCCTTCATTTGTAGAATCCGTCACAATATTTAGAACTGATCTAAATCTAGCATAGACTTCTTCTAGCTCATTGTGCTACCTTATAAACAACACTTAGCCTAATTGAGATTGAAATTTTTATTTTTATATGTGACCAAACTAATATCGGTGCAACACCTTACAGCGATTTGTTTGTCATTACCCCATACAAAACTATATATATATCCTTGGTTCTTCTAAAGTACTCAAGGATATTCTTACTGTTGTCCAATGATCATCACATGAATCATTCTGGTATATGCTCATAACACTTTAGAGCACAGGACTTCTGACTTTGTACATATTATTCGTGATCTAAAATCACTCATGTGTATTTACTCATCGAGTGTCAAATACACTCAAGTCTTGTTAAACCTTCACATGAAAAGAACACCTTCTTAATTGAACTACTTCAATATCTATTCTATGTACTTAAACTTAAACTTATTATGTGTTTCTATCTATCTTCATAGATCTTGACACTAAATATGTTTCAATTCATATCCTTTCATTGATGTTAATTCTCAATGAAATCTTTTAAATCAATTATATAATTACACTATTTATAATCAACGATATGTCATCTACATAAAGTATTATAAATATGTCTCAGCGCTCCCACTTAATTTCTTGCAAATGCAAGCATCTTCATCATTTCTGATGAAATCAAAAACTCTTTGATTATTTCATCCGGTGAAGATTCCAACTCCGCGATACTCACTTCATCCAATTGAAGTTTGTATACCTATCTAGTATTCCACGGACTAGCAAAACTCTTGGTTGTATCTAGTATACATCCTTCATACACACTTCTGGTAAGGAATGTATTTCTGCCATCCTACTATCATATCTCATAAAAGAAATATGTAGCGATTACTAGAATAATCCACATAGACTATAAGCATTACTCCATGGAAGATCTAATCTTATCGTAGTCAACTCTTTGAACTTTTTCGTAAACTGCTTTTCGATAAGTCGAGCTTCTTTAAGGATATTCCATCCAAGTCCATCTACTATAGATCCATTTACTTTCAAAAGTATTCACCTATCTTGGATTTCATGGCGCATAGCCATTTTAACGGAGTCAGGGCCCATCATAACTTCTTTGTATGTAGTTGGTTTATCATTGTTCAAAAACAATCCTTTGTCCACAAATCATTTATTTGATTACAAAATAAACCACATCTACAAGGTTCAATAAGTACTTTGATCTCCATGACTATAACACTTTGTAGACATGGGAGCCATGATCTTCGTAGCTGCTTCCGGAACCATTTCCGATGCTGTGCTACTCTGATCATCATGCTCAGGTTCATAAACCTTATCAAGTTTCATTGTCCTCCCACTCAAATAGTTCGCTAGAAACAATTTCTTTGAAATGAGTAAGAAACATCGACAAACTCTTTTATCTTTGTCTCCATAGTGGAAAGAATTCCCAATTAATCCTTTGGGATAACCAACAAAGACATTCATCCGATTTTGGTTGTAAACTTATTTACTTATGCTATGCATACCAAAATTTAAGAAAGGACTATTAGGGTTTATACCCATGCCATAACTCGTATGGTGTCATTTCAACGGATTATGATGATGCTCTATTTAGTGAGTCTCTAAAGCATAATCCACAAAAATATAATGGCGTCATTTTATTTTATCTCATCATTAATCCAACAAGGTTTGGATACGTCTCTCGGATACTCCATCATCACTATGATACTCCAAGAAACGGTTGTAGAACAACTTCATAACTCTCTTAGATGTTCGCTAAAACTCGTAATTCAAATATTTCCACCATGATCCAATCACAGATATTTGACTTTTCTATTACGATGATTTCTACTTCATGCTGAAATTTATTTGAATCCATTCAAATGTTTCAAACTTCTTCCTTATCGAATATATCCACATATATATACTCAATTCATTGTTAGAAGTTTTCATGAAGTAGAAGAATCTCCCGCACACAACTATGCCTAGTGAACCACATACATCATCATGTATGTTTCCACTAAGTTAGTTGCCCGTTCAACTCTTGGCCTATGAACGGTATTTAAGTCATTCTCTTTAGAAGAGATTTGCAAGCGCCAAATGATTCAAAAATCATATGACTCCAAAAATCCATTCAAATGGAGTTCCTTCATGCGTTTCTTTCTAACATGACCTAAATGGCGGTTCCACTAATGAGTGGAATTCATATCATTTGCCTTATGGCATTTTAACGTCAGTGTTATGCATGTGTGCTTCACCATAAAGATTTATAATAACTTATCCATCGTACATGGAATATGTCATAATTTGAACAACTCATTGTTTTCATTTGACTAGAACATAACAACCATTGTAAAGTTCTTTATTATAAAATCCGAAGGGCTAGGTAAAATGCCAACGACGAACACAATAACACTTTATTTTGTTCCAGACGTGCATTTCTACCATATTCCTTGTCAGTCACTTAGGCCATTGTATTCTTGTATTGCGTTGTCTTGTATGACACCTCATACCAACCAATATGGTACAATTACCCAAGAATTTCATTGTGTGACCAAACAAGGAATACATCCATAACATGTATATCATCTATATACACCTGAGCTAGACTTTCTAGTCTTTTCTTTCTTTCTGCCAAAATATCTTTTGTAGTTTCTCTTTTAGTTTTCTCCTCATTCTCAGAGAACACTTCACCTTCAATAACTTCTAGGTCCATTGGTCAAATACCAATAACCTTGAGGTTCTTACCTTGAAGTTGACCATCACATGACAAGTGTTCTAGATTTCACTATTAGTAACCTTTTAATGTAATGATGAATAATTTCACTCATAATTTTATCCATCAAATCATGACGACTTTCCGAGACCATGTCTATACATGCTAGGCTCGTAAAGTTTAACCTCAGTATTCGCATGTGCAAATCTGGTTTGCACCCGTTGTATGCACACGTAGAATCTATAACACCCGATCATCACGAGATGCTTCAAGCGACGAGTCTTAGCAACGGTGCATACTAAGGACGATCACTTCATGGATATGCGAATATCGTTAGTGCCCAACTAGTTGGAGGATTGGGATGCCTGGCATCTTCAACCTTCGTACATTCCCATAAAACTTATGAGTTTATGTAGTCTCACTAGATTATATTCTATCATCTTGCAATAAGGTCTTAGATATCACATATATCTCATACCTTGCTCATTTCTGAAAACAAAATTTTCAGCTCCTTACTTTTCAAACGGATTTGAACTTCAAGTTTCATGGGGAGACAAGATGATTTAAGGTACTAATTGAAACCATTGCTCTTTGAATCATCAATGTGAGGTTTACTAAAAATTTGCATTAGGACTTAATCATATCTTGATTCTTTAACAATACGGTACCAGTCCGTAAAGTTACTTGTCAGACTTAACAATATTTCTATCTCAATTACAAGACTAGCGCATGGTAGAAAACGGATGCCAATACAAATTTAATTCAAAATACTATTTAGACTATGTTCATGATAATTTGAGTTCATTTTTAATTCTTCAATTAACTAGGTGAACTCCCACTCAAAACAACATCCCTCGCATTGTCTTAGTGATTACACGAACCAAATCCACTACACACCAATTCCGATCATCACGAGAAAAGATGTAGCTTCAAAGGCGAACACTCAAAGTGTTCATCATATCATTCATATGACTCATGCTCTACCTTTCGGTATCCCGTGTTCCGAGACCATGTCTGTACATGCTAGGCTCGTCAAGGCAACCTTAGTATCCGCGTGTGCAAATCTAGCTTGCACCCGTTGTATGCACATGTAGAGTCTATCACACCCGATCATCACGAGATGTTTCGAAACGACAAGTCTTAGCAACGGTGCATACTTAGGATGAACACTTTATTATCTTGATATTTAGTGAGAGGGGATCATCTTATAATGCTACCGTCGCGATCTAAGCAAGATAAGATGCATAAAGGATTAACATCACATGCAATTCATAATATGTGATATGATATGGCCTTTCTTCTTGTGCTTTTGATCTCCATCTCCAAAGCACATGAGCATGATCTCCATCATCACCAGCATTGCACCAAGGTCCATGGCACCGCTTCATGGTTGTCCATCACTTATAGCTACTATAACAACTACTTGAAATAAAGCTATTACATGATGAATAGACACGCATGTCTTTAACAAAATTAAAGACAACCATTAGGCTCCTGCCGGTTGCCATAATACAACAATGAACATCTCATACATCAAATATAATCATCATCACATCATGGCCATATCACATCACCAAACCCCTGCAAAAACAAGTTAGACGCCTCTAATTTGGTTTGCATATTTTACGTGGTTTAGGGTTTTCGAGTAAGGATCCAATCTACCTACGAACATGAACCACAACGGTGATACTAGTGTTGACAATAGAAAGTGCAAATTGAATCTTCACTATGGTGGGAGAGACAGACACCCGCAAAGCCACTTATGCAATACAAGTTGCATGTCAAGCGTGGAGCAAGTCTCATGAGACGCGGTCATGTAAAGTTAGCCCGGGCCGCTTCATCCCACCATCCCGCAAGATGCAAAGTACACAAACTAAAGCAACAAAAACATCAACGCCCACAAACCATTGTGTTCTACTCGTGCAACAGATCTATGCATAGACATGGCTCTGATACCACTGATGGGGTTCGTAGCATAGAAAACAAAAATTTTCCTACCGCAAGACGAATAAATCCAAGATCTAATCTATGGAACACCCAAGATCTAATCTACAAGATCGAAGCAACGAGATTGATAAGGTACTAACCCTTGAAGATTTCCAAAGCCTACGAGATCAGATCTCGTTGTTGGTGTAGACGATCATCCCCAGTGCTGCAATCCGGCAGCACCTCCGTACTCGGTCGCGCGTACGGTGTCGATGAAGCCCTTCCTCTCCCCGTTCCAGCGGGCAGCAGAGGTGTGGTAGATCCCCTCGGAATCCCAGCAGCACGACGGCGTGGTGGTGGTGGTGGAGAAGAATTACTGCAGGGCTTCGCCTAAGCCTGCGCAGCATATGGAGGAGGAAGAGAGGGGGCGGCCAGGGTTTCTGGATGGGGTGCCTTGGCCGGCCACCCCCTCCCCTCTTTATATAGGTGGGGGGTCGGCCTAGGGTTTCCCCTAGGGCCCACCCACCCCCTTTGGCCGGCCACATGGGGGGGCAAACTCCCTCCCCAAGTTTTCTCCCTTATCTCCTAATTTAAACCATTTATTTTAGGAGATAGATCTTATCTCTAGATTTAAACCATTTAAACTAGAGATAGATCTTATCTCTAAGGGGGGGCCGGCCTAGGCCCACATGTCATGGTGGGTAGGACCCACTATGCCATGTGGCGCCTATGTGGCCTCTCCCGGGGTGGTGGGCCCACCGGTGGCCCTCTAGAACCTTCTAGAAGCTCCGGTCAAAACACCGAAACTTTTCCCGAACCCCGGAAGATGACTTCCATTATATTCTCCGGACCATTCCGGACCTCCTCGTGATGTCCCGGATCCCATCCGAGACTCCGAACAAAAACTTCGGACTCCAACTCATATTCCGAATCTACTTATGCGACATCGAACCTTAAGCGCGTCACCCTACGGTTCGCGAACTATGCATACATGGTCGAGACTCTCTCCGAGCAATAACCAATAGCGGGATCTGGAGATCCATAATGGCTCCCACATATTCAACGATGACTTAGTGATCGATTGAACCATTTACATACGATGCCGATTCCCTTTGTCACGCGATATTTTACTTGTCCGAGGTTCGATCATCAGTATCTCCATACCTTGTTCAACCTCGTTACCGACAAGTACTCTTTACTCGTACCGTGGTATGTGATCTCTTATGAACCATTCATATGCTTGCAAGCTAATCAGCAGATGACATTCCACCGAGAGGGCCTAGAGTATATCTATCCGTCATCAGGATGGACAAATCCCACTATTGATCCATATGCCTCAACTCACACTTTCCAAATACTTAATCCCATCTTTATAACCACCCATTTACGCAATGGCGTTTGATGTAATCAAAGCATCCTTCCGGTGTAAGTGATTTATATGATCTCATGGTCGAAGGACTTAGGCAACTATGTATCGAAAGCTTATAGCAAATTGAACTTAATGACTTGATCTTATGCTACGCTTATTTGGGTGTGTGTCCATTATATCATTCACCTAATGACATAACCTTGTTATTAATAACATCCAATGTTCATGATCACGAAACCATGATCATCTATTAATCAACAAGCTAGTTATACAAGAGGCTTACTAGGGACTCCTTGTTGTTTACATAACACACATGTATCAATGTTTCGGTTAATACAATTATAGCATGGTATGCAAACATTATCATAAACACAAAGATATATTATAATAACCATTTTATTATTGCCTCTTGGGCATATCTCCAACACTATGTTCTTTGGTTTTTCATTTTTTCTGATTTTTTATGATTTTTTATGCCCATTTAAATCTTGGTCAAATCCTAGGTTTGACCAAGATTTAAACAAGTTTAAAACATGAAATGAAAAGGTAAGCCTGGATCCTCCTTAGTCACTCTAAAATGAAGCTTTTGGGAGGTTTGTGAAATTTCCATGTTTGAAACCCAAAACCACTTAAGACAAAGTTTATGGTTAGGGGTAGATACATAATTTTTCTTGTTTGAAATATGTCTAGACCTTGTTTATCAACTTGAATGCTTACTATTATATGACATAAGAAGGCTATATATGTGCTTTGGTTTTTCATTTTTTGATTTTTTTCTGAATTTTTATGCCCATTTCCTAGGTTTGACCAAGATTTAAACAAGTTTAAAACATGAAATGAAAAGGTAATCATGGATCCTTCTTTAGTCACACTCTAGAATGAAGCTTTTGGGACGTTTTTGAAATTTCCATGTTTGAAACCCAAAACCACTTCTTTTCATGCTTGACTTCATAAGACCGAGAGTTTAGGGTTAGGGGTAGAGATACATGATTTTTTTGGTTTGAATATGTCTAGACCTTGTTTATCAACTAATGCTTACTATATTACATAAGAAGGCTATGTTCTTTGGTTTTTCATTTTTTCTGTTTTTTTCTAATTTTTTATGCCCATATGAATATTGGTCAAATCCTAGGTTAATTTGACCAAGATTTCAAACAAGTTTGAAAAACATGAAATGAAAAGGTAAGCCTGGATCCTTCTTAATCACTCTAAAATGAAGCTTTTGGAGTGTTTTGATTTCCATGTTTGAAACCCAAATCCACTTCTCTTCATGCTTGACTTCATAAGACAAAGTATAGGGTTATGCATGGGTAGATACATGCTTTTTTCTGGTTTGAATATGTCTACACCTTGTTTATCAACTTGAATACTTACTATATTATGACATAAGAAGGCTATGTGCTTTGGGTTTTTTATTTTTTTTTATTTTTTTTTAAAATTTTATGCCCATTTGAATCTTGGCCAAATCCTAGGTTTGACCAAGATTTAAACAAGTTTGAACCATGAAAATGAGAAGGTAAGCTAGCCTGGATCCTTCTTATTCGTTCACTGTAAAATGAAGCTTTTGGGAGGTTTGTGAAATTTCCATGTTTGAAACCTAAAACCACTTCTCTTCATGCTTGGCTTCATAAGACAGAGATTAGGGTTAGGGGTAGATACATACATGATTTGTCTAGTTTGAATATGTCTAGACCTTGTTTATCAACTTGAATGCTTACTATATATATGACATAAGAAGACTATGTTCTTTGGTTTTTCATTTTTTCTGATTTTTTCTGATTTTTTATGCCCATTTGAATCTTGGTCAAATCCTAGGATTGACCAAGATTTAAACAAGTTTAATTAAAACATGAAAATGAAAAGGTAAGCCTGGATCCTCCTTAGTCACTCTAAAATGAAGCTTTTGGGAGGTTTGTGAAATTTCCATGTTTGAAACCCAAAACCACTTAAGACAGAGAGTTTATGGTTAGGTGTAGATACATGTTTTTTATTTGAATATGTCTAGATCGACCTTGTTTATCAACTTGAATGTTTACTATATGACATAACAAGGCTATGTGCTTTGGTTTTAGCTGACTCTTTCCACTTCTTATGCCCATTTAAATCTTTGGTCAAATCCTATGTTTGACCAAGATTTAAACAAGTTTAAACATGAAAATGAAAAGGTAATCATGGATCCTTCTTAGTCACACTAAAATGAAGCTTTTGGGAGGTTTTGAAATTTCCATGTTTGAAACTCAAAAAAACTTCTTATGTCATATAGTAAGTATTCAATTAAGTCGTCTTATGAAGTCAAGCATGCATGAAGAGAAGTGTTTTGGTTTCAAACATGGAAATTTCAAAAACCCTCCCAAGAGCTACATTTTGGAGTGACTAAGAAGGATATATAGATGCTTAATTTTTCATATTCATGATTTAAACTTGTTTAAACCATGTTCAACCATTTGACCAAGATTCAAATGGGCATAAAATTTTAAAAAAATCAAAAAATAAAAAACAAGTCACATAGTATTCTTATGTCATATAGTAAGCATTCAATTAAGTTGATAAACAAGGTGTAGACATATTCAAACCAGGAAAATCATGTATCTACACCCCCTAACCCTAGCTAAACTCTGTCTTATGAAGTCAAGCATGCATGAAGAGAAGTTGTTTTTGGTTTCAAACGTTTAAGCCAAAAGCCCCTTTTCAAATATTTCAAACTTATTCAAATTTGGTTCAAATTTGAAAGACATACTAGTTATAGCACACATAGTGCATACATTTTCACACATACTGCACTAGAAGCTAACCCTATAGTTTGAGGCCATTTGGGTGACCTAGGTCGAAAAAATTCTTTTAGAAATGGGGTTGTTCGAACCCCGTAGTTGGATTTTTTGAACCCTTGATGTAGAACTGGGCAAAACCCGAGTTTAACCTATTTAATTATAGATTCGTATATCGATTTTTCTACTACCTTTTTATTATTACTATGCAACACATGGGTGTTTGCCCGTCGAGGAAACTCTGAGGAAGAGGGATCACTCTGAAGGAGAGAAGAAGGAGAGCATTATGGTGTCTCCCCTTTTTCTGTGATGATGTTGACTTTTGTGCAGGGTTTTTCAGAGGGAGCAGGAGGTGCGAGCGAGCGAGCGAGTCGGGCGAGGCCGAGAATGAGAGATTTTTTTTTTTTGTGAGAGGGACAACCGAAGGATCCAGAAGGACCCACAAACTTCCAATACGCATCCTGATGCGTCTTCTCTTGACAAAGAAGATGGCTGGGAGTTGGCGTACCTATTGCACGTGACTTGTGCTCACTGAAGTGTGGGACCTCACGCGTGGGCACCACACGTAAGTGACAAACCTGTTGGTGTAAAAACTCGATTGATTATTATAGTGCATTAGAACAAAGTTTCCTATGGATTCAAGGGTAGGAAATCCAAGTTAACTCATTTACATGACATTATTTTTTCCATGAAGCAAAGTTAACACATCTATCAATTGGTACATTTGGAGTGACTAAGAAGGATCAAGGCTTACTTATTCGTTTAATTTCACGTGTTAAACTTGTCTAAATCTTGTTCAAACCTAGGATTTGACCAAGATTCAAATGGGCAGAAAAATAAAAAAACAGAAAAATAAAAATGAAGAAAAATCAAATCACATAGTCTTCTTATGTCATATCGTAAGCATTCAAGTTGATAAACAAGGTCTAGACATATTCAAACCAGACAAATCATGTATCTATAACCCTAACCCCTAAACTCTGTCTTATGAAGTCAAGCATGTGAAGAGAAGTGGTTTTGGGTTTCAAACATGGAAATTTCAAAAACGTCCCAAAAGCATCATTTTAGAGTGACTAAGAAGGATACATGCTTCCCTTTACATTTTCATGTTTTAAACTTGTTTAAATTATCTTGGTCAAACCTAGGATTTGACGAAGATACAAATGGGTGGGCACAAAATTCAAAAAAATCAGAAAAATGAAATCAAATCACATAGTCTTCTTATGTCATATCGTAAGCAATCAAGTTGATAAACAAGGTCTAGATATATCCAAACCAGGATAAATCATGTATCTACCCCCTATCATCTTATGAAGTCTAGTATGAAGAGAAGTCTATTTTGGGTTTCAAACATTGAAATTTCAAGAACATCCCAAAGCTTCATTTTAGAGTGACTAAGAAGGATACAAGCTTCCCTTTTAATTTGACTACGAAGGATACTGACTTCCCTTTTCATTTTCATGTTTTAAATTGTTTAAATCTTGGTCAAACCAAGGATTTGACCAAGATTCAAATGTGCATAACAGAAGAAAATCAAAAGAATGAAAAACCAAAGCACATAGCATTCTTATGTCATATGTATAGTAAGCATTCAAGTTGATAAACAAGGTCTAGACATATATATTCAAACCAAAAAAATCATGTATATATCTACCCCTAAAACCCAAATTAAACTCAGTCAATCATGAAGAGAAGAAGTGGTTTTGGGTTTCAAACATGGAAATTTCAAGAACCTCCCAAAAGCTTCATTTTAGAGTGACTAAGAAGGATCCAAGCTTACTTATTCGTTTTCACGTGTTAAACTTGTCTAAATCTTGGTTTGCGTACCTATTTCACGTGACTTGTGCTCACTGAAGTGTGGGACCTCAAGCGTGGGCACCACACGTAAGTGATAGACCTGTTGGTGTAAAAACTCGATTGATTATTATAGTGCATTAGAACAAAGTTTCCTAATGGATTCAAGGGTAGGAAATCCAAGTTAACTCATTTACATGACATTATTATTTCCATGAAGCAAAGTTAACACATCTATCGATTGGTACATTTTTGAGTGACTAAGAAGGATCCAGGCTTACTTATTCGTTTTCACGTGTTAACTTGTCTAAATCTTGGTCAAACCTAGGATTTGACCAAGATTCAAATGGGCAGAAAAATAAATAAAAAACAAATGAAAAACCAAATCACATAGTCTTTATGTCATATAGTAAGCATTAAAGTTGATAAACAAGGTCTAGAAATATCAAACCATACAAATCATGTATCTACCCCTAACCCCTAAACTATGTCTTATAAATGAAGTCAAGCATGAAGAGATGTGGTTTTGGGTTTCAAACATGGAAAAACCTCCCAAAAACTTCATTTTAGTGTGACTAAGAAGGATACACGCTTCCCTTTTCATATTCATGTTTTAAGCTTGTTTAAATTATCTTGGTCAAACCTAGGATTTGACAAGATTCAAATGGGCATCAAATTTGAAAAAATCAGAAAAAAAGAAAAACCCCAAAGGAAATAGTTTTCTTATGTCATATAGTAAGCATTAAAGTTGATAAACAAGGTTCCCGGACATATTCAAACTACACAATCATGTATCTATACCTCTCTAACCCCAAACTCGTTTCCTATGGCAGGCCGTTAAGGAAGTGGTTTGGGTTTCAAACATGGAAATTTCAAAACCTCCGAAAAACTTCATTTTAGAGTTTCTAAGAAGTATCCATGCTTACCTTTGCATTTTCATATTTTAAACTTGTTAAAATCATTGTGCCTAGGATTTGACCAAGATACAAATGGGTGGGCACAAAATTCAAAAAAATCAGAAAATGAAAAACAAAAGCACATAGTCTTCTTATATATGTCATATCGTAAGCATTCGAGTTGATAAACGAGGTCTAGGTATATCCAAACCAGACAAATCATGTATCTACCCCCGTCGATCTTATGAAGTCAAGCATGAAGAGAAGTGGTTTTGGGTTTCAAACATGGAAATTTCAAAAAACCCCAAAAGCTTCATTTGAGGGTGACTAAGAAGGATCCATGCTTACCATTTGATTTTCATGTTTTAACCTTGTTTAAATCTTGGTCAAACCTAGGATTTGACCAAGATTCAAATATATGGGCATAAAATTCAAAAAAAACAGAAATGAAAAACCAAGGCACATATAGTCATAGTCTTCATATGTCATATAGTAAGTATTCAATTAAGTTGATAAACAAGAGACATATTCAAACCAGAAAATCATGTATCTACCCCCTAACCCTAGCTAAACTTCGTCTTATGCAGTCATGCATTGAAGAGAAGTGGTTTTTGCCTCAAACGTTTAAGCCTGATGGCGTGTAACTCACACATGTTCGTTGGGAACCCCAAGAGGAAGGTATGATGCACACAGTAGCATACCTCAGAAAGAAACCAAGGTTTATCAAACCAGGAGGAGCCAAGAAGCACGTGAAGGTTGATGGCGGCGAGATGTAGTGCGGCGCAACACCATGGATTCCTGCGCCAACGTGGAACCTGCACAACACAACCAAGCTACTTTGCCCCAACGAAACAGTTAGGTTGTCAATCTCACCGGCTTGCTGTAATAAAGGATTAACCGTATTGTGTGGAAGATGATTGTTTGCGAAGAAAACAGTAAAGAACAATTGGTAGATTGTATGCGATGTAAAAATAGGACCGGGGTCCACAGTCCACACTGGAGGTGTCTCTCCCATAAGATAAAAGCATGTTGGGTGAACAAATTATAGTTGGGCAATTGACAAAGAAAAGGGCATAACAATGCACATACATGATATGATAAATATAGTGAGATTTAATGTGGCATTACGATAAAGTACATAGACCGCTATCCAACATGTATCTATGCCTAAAAAGTCCACCTTCAAGTTATCATCCGAACCCCTTCCAGTATTAAGTTGCAAGCAACAGACAATTGCATTAAGTATGGTGCATAATGTAATCAACACATCCTTAGACATAGCATCAATGTTTTATCCCTAGTGGCAACAGCACATCCACAACCTTAGAACTTTCTATCACTGTCCCAGATTTAATGGAGGCATGAACCCACTATCGAGCATAAATACTCCCTCTTGGAGTTAAGAGTAAAAACTTGGCTAGAGCCTCTACTAATAACGGAGAGCATGCAAGATCATAAACAACACATAGGTAATAGATTGATAATCACCATAACATAGTATTCTCTATCCATCGATCCCGACAAACACAACATATGCACAGACAGATGATCTTGATCATGTTAGGCAGCCCAAGATCCAACAATGAAGCACAATTAGGAGAAGATGACCATCTAGCTAATGCTATGGACCCATAGTCTAGGGGTGAACTACTCACTCATCAATCCGGAGATCATGGCAATGAAGAGTCCTCCGGGAGATGATTCCCCTCTCCAGAGGTGCCTGAGGTTGTATCTCTCAATCCCCCGAGATGGGACTAGCGGCGCGGCTCAAGAATGCTCCTATCGTGCCTTGCATAGGCCTCAAGAATTTTGAGGCTTTGGCAGGCGAAAGGGTAGGTCATGGCCACGGGGCCCACACACCAGGGCGGCCCGCCAATAGCCGCCTTGGTGTGTCCCACCTCGTGGCCCCACTTCGTTCTCCTCTTCGGTCTTCTGGAAGCTTCGTGCAAAAATAGGACCCCATGTTGATTTCATTCACCCAGAATATTCTTTACTAGGATTTCTCGAAACCAAAAACAAGCAGAAGGGCCCAAGAATCGGCTCTTTCGGCATCTTGTTAATAGGTTAGTTAAAAATGCGTAAATACGACATAAAGTAAAACATGTGGATATCATCAATAATGTAGCATGGAAATATAAGAATGACGTAAGACGTTTTGAGACGTATCAACATCCTGTTAGTCTGCCGTCTTAAGGTGTAAACCATAACAAGGATAATTTCTCTGGAGTGACATGCCATCATAACCTTGATCATACTATTGTAAATATATAATAAATGTAGCGATCAAAACAATGGTAATGACATGAGTAAACAAATGAATCATAAAGCAAAGACTTTTCATGAATAGTAATTTCAAGACAATAAGTCCTGCATAAGAGTTAACTCATAAAGCAATAAATCAAAGTAAAGGTATTAGCCAACATTAAAGGAAGATTAAGTTTCACTGCTTTCAACTTATAACACATATTCCATGATAAAATGTCAATGTAAGTAATAGTAATAAGTGCAATATGCAAGTATGTAGAAATCAATGCACAGTTTTTACACAAGTGTTTGCTTCTTAAGGTGGAGAGAGATAGGTAAACTGTGAATCAACAATAAAAGTAAAAGAAAAGGTCCTTCAAAGAGGAAAGAACATTGCTTATCGTGCTAGAGATTTTTATTTGTGCAGAAACACACTTGTCAATTCTAGTAATAAAGCATATGAGTTATGTAAACTATCCTACAAGTTGCAAGCCTCATGCATAATATACTAATAGCCCCACCTTGTCCTAATCAGCTGGAATAATGATCATCTAATACACACAAATCCAAGTGTCACAAAGTGTACCTCCATGCCGCCTGCATGTTGTCTGGATGAGAAAGCTCGCATTTTGGATTTCTTGCTTTTGATTATTCTCAACTTAGACATCCATACCGGGACAACATGGACTCCTCTTTAATGCATAAGCATGTAGCAACAATTAGTGTTCTCATATGAGATTGAGGATATATGTCCAAAACTGAAACTTCCACCATGATTCATGAGGTTTTAGTTAGCGGCCCAATGTTCTTCTCTAACAATATGCATGCTCCAACCATTAAGGTGGTAGATCTCTTTTACTTCAGACAAGACGGACATGCATAGCAACTCAGATATTCAACAAAGATAGTTGATGGCGTCCCCAGAAGCATGGTTATCGCACAACAAGCAACTTAATAAGAGATAAAGTGCATAAGTACATATTCAATACAACAATAGTTTTTAAGGCTATTTTGTCCCATGAGCTATATATTGCAAAGGCGAATGATGGAATTTTAAAGTTAAGCAATTTACTTGGAAATGGCTGAGAAATACCATGTGTAGTATGGTGGACATTGAATGGCATAGTGGTTGCTCAGGATTTGGATGCATGAGAAGTATTCCCTCTTGATACAAGGTTTAGGCTAGCAAGGTTATTTGAAGCAAACTCAAGGATGAACCGGTGCAGCAAAACTCACATAAAAGACATATTGTAAACATTATAAGACCCTACACCGTCCTTGTTGTTCAAAACTCAATACTAGAAATTATCTAGACCTTAGAGAGACCAAATATGCAAACCAAATTTTAGCAAGCTCTATGTATTTATGGGTAAAGTATATGAAGAGCTTAAACATGAGCACAACAATTGCCAAGTATCACATTATCCAAGACATTTTAGAATTACTACATGTAGCATTTCCCGTTTCCAACCATATTTAACGAAGAAATTTCAACCTTCGCCTTGAACATTATGAGTAAAGACTAAGGACATATTTGTCCATATGCAACAGCGGAGCGTGTCTCTCTTCCACACAAAGAATGCTAGGATCCATTTTATTCAAACAAAAACAAAAACAAAAACAAAAACAAACCGACGCTCCAAGCAAAGTACATAAGATGTGACTGAATAAAAATATAGTTCCAGGGGAGGAACCTGATGATGTTGTCGATGAAGAAGGGGATGCCTTTGGCATCCCCAAGCTTAGACGCTTGAGTCTTCTTAAAATATGCAGGGATGAACCACGGGGTATCCCCAAGCTTAGAGCTTTCACTCCTCTTGATCATAGTATATCATACTCCTCTCTTGACCCTTGAAAACTTTCTTCACACCAAACTTCAAGCAAACTCATTAGAGGGTTAGTGCACAATTAAAATTCACATATTCAGAGGTGACACAATCATTAACACTTCTGGACATTGCACAAAGCTACTGGACATTAATGGATCAAAAGAATTCATCCAACATAGCAAATACGGCAATGCGAAATAAAAGGCAGAATCTGTCAAAAACAGAACAGTCTGTAAAGACGAACCTGAAAGGGGCACTAGACTTGCTCAAATGGAAAACTCAAAACTAATGAAAGTTGCGTACATATCTGAGGATCACGCTCGTAAATTGGCAGATTTTTTTCGAATTTTCTACAGAGACTTGTGCCAGAATTCGTGACAGACAGCAATGCTGTTTCTGTGCAGCGATCCCAAATATAACATCAACTTTAACATAGAAACTTTACTTGGCACAAAAACATGATAAGGATAGGTTGCTACAGTAGTAAACAACTTCCAAGACTCAAATATAAAACAAAGTACTGTAGTAAAAACATGGGTTGTCTCCCATAAGCGTTTTTCTTTAACGCCTTTCAGCTAGAAAGTGCAAATCAAGTAACATCAAGAGTAGAAGCATCAACATCATAACTTGTTCTAATAATAGAATCAAAAGGTAACTTCATTCTCTTTCTAGGGAAGTGTTCCATACCTTTCTTGAGAGGAAATTGATATCTAATATTACCTTCCTTCATATCAATAACAGCACCAACAGTTCGAAGAAAAGGTCTTCCCAACACAATAGGACAAGATGCATTGCATTCGATATCCAAAACAACAAAATCAACGGGGACAAGGTTATTGTTAACCGTAATGCGAACATTATCAATCCTCCCCAAAGGTTTCTTTTTAACATTATCGGCAAGATTAACATCCAAATAACAATTCTTCAATGGTGGCAAGTCAAGCATATCATAAATCTTTTTAGGCATAACAGAAATACTTGCACCAAGATCACATAAAGCATTACACTCAAAATCATTGAATTTCATCTTAATGATGGGCTCCCAACCATCTTCTAACTTTCTAGGAATAGAAGTTTCAAGTTTTAGTTTCTCTTCTCTAGCTTTTATGAGAGCATTTGTAATATGTTTTGTAAAGGCCAAATTTATAGCACTAGCATTAGGACTTTTAGCAAGTTTTTGTAAGAACTTTATAACTTCAGAGATGTGGCAATCATCAAAATCTAAATCATTATGAGCTACAGCAATGGGATCATTGTCCCCAAGATTGGAAAAAATTTCAGCAGTTTTATCACAAGTGGTTTCAGCAGTTTTAGCAATTTCAGGCAGTTTTGTACGCTTTGCACTAGGAGTAGAAACATTGCCAACACCAATTATTTTACCATTGATAGTAGGAGGTGCAGCAACATGTGAATCATTATCATTACTAATGGTGGTAATAGTCCAAACTTTAGCTACATTATTCTCTTTAGCTAGTTTTTCATTTTCTTCTCTATCCCACCTAGCACGCAATTCAGCCATTAATCTTATATTCTCATTAATTCTAACTTGGATGGCATTTGCTGTAGTAGTAATCTTATTATCAATATCCTCATTAGGCATAACTTTCAATTTTAATAGATCAACATCAGAGGCAAGTCTATCAACTCTAGAAGCAATAATATCAATTTTATCAAGCTTTTCCTCAACAGATTTGTTAAAAGCAGTTTGTGTACTAATAAATTCTTTAAGCATGGCTTCAAGACCAGGGGGTACACTCCTATTATTGTTGTAAGAATTCCCATAAGAATTACCATAACCATTACCATTAGCAGAAGGATATGGCCTATAGTTATTACTAGAGTTGTTCCTATAAGCATTGTTGTTGAAATTATTATTTTTAATGAAATTCACATCAACATTTTCTTCTTGAGCAACCAATGAAGCTAAAGGAACATTATTTGGATCAACATTAGATCTACCATTCACAAGCATAGACATAATCACATCAATCTTATCACTCAAGGAAGAGGTTTCTTCAACAGAATTTACCTTCTTACCTTGTGGAGCTCTTTCCGTGTGCCATTCAGAGTAATTTATCATCATATCATCAAGAAGCTTTGTAGCCGCCCCCAAAGTGATGGACATAAAGGTACCTCCAGCAGCTGAATCCAATAAATTCCGCGAAGAAAAATTTAGTCCTGCATAGAAGGTTTGGATGATCATCCAAGTAGTCAGTCCATGGGTTGGGCAATTCTTTACCAAAGATTTCATTCTCTCCCATGCTTGAGCAACATGTTCAGTATCTAATTGCTTAAAATTCATTATGCTACTTCTCAAAGATATAATTTTAGCGGGAGGATAATATCTACCAATAAAAGCATCCTTACATTTAGTCCATGAATCAATACTATTCTTAGGCAAAGATAGCAACCAATCTTTAGCTCTTCCTCTTAATGAGAAAGGAAACAATTTCAATTTAATAATATCACCATCTACATCCTTATACTTTTGCATTTCACAAAGTTCAACAAAATTATTAAGATGGGCAGCAGCATCATCAGAACTAACACCAGAAAATTGCTCTCTCATAACAAGGTTCAGTAAAGCAGGTTTAATTTCAAAGAATTCTGCTGTAGTAGCAGGTGGAGCAATAGGTGTGCATAGGAAATCATTATTATTTGTGTTTGTGAAGTCACACAACTTAGTATTTTCAGGGGTATTCATTTTAGCAACAGTAAATAAAGCAAACTAGATAAAGTAAATGCAAGTAACTAATTTTTTTGTGTTTTTGATATAGAGAGCAAGACAATAAATAAAGTAAAACTAGCAACTAATTTTTTTGTGTTTTGTTTAAGTGCAGCAAACAAAGTAGTAAATAAAATAAAGCAAGACAAAAACAAAGTAAAGAGATTGGGAAGTGGAGACTCCCCTTGCCGTGTCTTGATCTCCGGCAACGGCGCCAGAAAAAGAGCTTGATGGCGTGTAACTCACACGTTCGTTGGGAACCCCAAGAGGAAGGTATGATGCGCACAGCAGCAAGTTTTCCCTCAGAAAGAAACCAAGGTTTATCGAACCAGGAGGAGCCAAGAAGCACGTTGAAGGTTGATGGCGGCGAAATGTAATGCGGCGCAACACCAGGGATTCCGGCGCCAACGTGGAACCTGCACAACACAACCAAAGTACTTTGCCCCAACGAAACAGTGAGGTTGTCAATCTCACCGGCTTGCTGTAACAAAGGATTAACCGTATTGTGTGGAAGATGATTGTTTGCGAAGAAAACAGTAAAACTATTGCAGTAGATTGTATGCGATGTAAAGAATAGGACCGGGGTCCACAGTTCACTAGAGGTGTCTCTCCCATAAGATAAAAGCATGTTGGGTGAACAAATTACAGTCGGGCAATTGACAAATAGAAAAGGGCATAACAATGCACATACATGATATGATAAATATAGTGAGATTTAATCAGGGCATTACGACAAAGTACATAGACCGCTATCCAGCATGCATCTATGCCTAAAAGGTCCACCTTCAGGTTATCATCCGAACCCCTTCCAGTATTAAGTTGCAAACAACAGATAATTGCATTAAGTATGGTGCGTAATGTAATCAACAACTACATCCTTAGACATAGCATCAATGTTTTATCCCTAGTGGCAACAGCACATCCACAACCTTAGAACTTTCTGTCACTGTCCCAGATTTAATGGAGGCATGAACCCACTATCGAGCATAAATACTCCCTCTTGGAGTTAAGAGCAAAAACTTGGCCAGAGCCTCTACTAATAACGGAGAGCATGCAAGATCATAAACAACACATAGGTAATAGATTGATAATCACCATAACATAGTATTCTCTATCCATCGGATCCCGACAAACACAACATATAGTATTACAGATAGATGATCTTGATCATGTTAGGCAGCTCACAAGATCCAACAATGAAGCACAATTAGGAGAAGACGACCATCTAGCTACTGCTATGGACCCATAGTCCAGGGGTGAACTACTCACTCATCAATCCGGAGGCGATCATGGCGATGAAGAGTCCTCCGGGAGATGATTCCCCTCAGGGTGCCGGAGGCGATCTCCGAATCCCCCGAGATGGGACTGGCGGCGGCGGCCTCTCAGTAATGTTTTCCGTATCGTGGCTCTCGTACGCAGGCTCTCGACGGAGGCTTTAAGTAGGCGAAAGGGTAGGTCAAAGGGCGTCACGGGGGGCCCACACTAGCGGCGCGGCCAGGGCTTGGGCCACGCCGCCTTGGTGTCCCCACCTCATGGCCCCACTTGTCTTCCTTCGGTCTTAGAAGCTTGCAAAAATAGGCCCCTGGGCATTGATTTCGTCCATTCCGAGAATATTTCCTTACTAGGATTTCTGAAACCAAAAACAGCAGAAAACAGCAACTGGCTCTTCGGCATCTTGTTAATAGGTTAGTGTCGGAAAATGCGTAAATACGACATATAATGTGTATAAAACATGTAGATATCATCAATAATGTAGCATGGAACATAAGAAATTATCGATACGTCGGAGACGTATCAAAGCCAACAGCCCCTTTTCAAATATTTCAAACTTATTCAAATTTGGTTCAAATTTGAAATACATACAAGTTATAGCACACATAGTGCATACATTTTCACACATACTGCACTAGATGCTAACCCTATAGTTTGAGGCCATTTGGATGAGGTCGAAAAAATTCTTGGATTAGAATCGTGTTGTTCGAACCCCGTAGTTGGATTTTTTTGAACCCTTGATCTGTAGAACTGGGAAAAACCCTAGTTTAACCTATTTAATTATAGATTCGTATATCGATTTTTCTACTACCTTTTATTATTACTATGCAGCACATGGGTGTTTGCCCGTCGAGTGAAACTCGGAGGAAGAGGGATCACTCGGAAGGAGAGAAGAAGGGAGAGCATTATGGTGTCTCCCCTTTTTCGGGTGATGATGTTGACTTTTGTGCAGGGTTTGTCAGTGAGCAGGAGGTGCGAGCGAGCGAGCGAGCGAGTCGAGCGGGGGCGAGAATGAGAGAGATTTGTTTTTTTTGTGAGAGGGACAACCGAAGGATCCAGAAGGACCCACGACTTCCAATACGCATCCTGATGCGTCTTCTCTTGACAAAGAAGATGGCTGGGAGTTTGCGTACCTATTGCACATGACTTGTGCTCACTGAAGTGTGGGACCTCAAGCATGGGCACACGTAAGTGACAGACCTGTTGGTGTAAAAACTCGATTGATTATTATAGTGCATTAGAACAAAGTTTCCTATGGATTCAAGGGTAGGAAATCCAAGTTAACTCATTTACATGACATTATTTTTTCCATGAAGCAAAGTTAACACATCTATCAATTGGTACATTTTGGAGTGACTAAGAAGGATCCAGGCTTACTTATTCGTTTAATTTCACGTGTTAAACTTGTCTAAATCTTGGTCAAACCTAGGATTTGACCAAGATTCAAATGGGCAGAAAATTAAAAAACAGAAAAATGAAAAACCAAATCACATAGTCTTCTTATGTCATATAGTAAGCATTAAAGTTGATAAACAAGGTCTAGAAATATCAAACCATACAAATCATGTATCTACCCCTAACCCTAAACTATGTCTTATGAAGTCAAGCATGAAGAGAAGTGGTTTTGGGTTTCAAACATGGAAAAAAAACCTCCAAAAACTTCATTTTAGAGTGACAAAGAAGGATACATGCTTCCCTTTTCATATTCATGTTTTAAGCTTGTTTAAATTATCTTGGTCAAACCTAGGATTTGACAAGATTCAAATGGGCATCAAAATTGAAAAATCAAAAAAAGAAAAACCAAAGCAAATAGTTTTCTTATGTTATATAGTAACTAGAAAAATCATGTATCTATACCCCTACCCCCTAACCCCTAAACTCCGTCTTATGAAGTCAAGCATATGAAAGTGGTTTTGGTTCAAAAAATTTTCAAAACCCTCCCAAAGCTTCATTTTAGATTCAAGATCCATGCATGCTTACCTTTGCATTTTCATATTTAAACTTGTTTAAATCATTATCAAGCCTAGGATTTGACCAAGATACAAATGGGTGGGCACAAAATTCAAAAAAATCAGAAAAATGAAAAACAAAAGCACATAGTCTTCTTATGTATCGTATGCATTCAAGTTAAACGAGGTCTAGGTATATCCAAACCAGACAAATCATGTATCTACCCCTGTCGATCTTATGAAGTCTAGCATGAAGAGAAGTCGTTTTGGGTTTCAAACATTTCAAGAACATCCCAAAAGCTTCATTTTAGAGTGACTAAGAAGGATACATGCTTCCCTTTTCATTTTCATGTTTTAAACTTGTTTAAATCTTGGTCAAACCTAGGATTTGACCAAGATTCAAATATATGGGCATAAAATTAAAAAAAAAACAGAAAAATTTAAAACAAGGCACATAGTCTTCTTTATGTCATATAGTAAACAATCAATTAAGTTGATAAACCAGGTCTAGACATATTCAAACCAGGAAAATCATGTATCTACCCCTAACCCTAGCTAAACTCTGTCTTATGAAGTCAAGCATGCATGAAGAGAAGTGGTTTTTGGTTTCGAACGTTAAGCCAAAAGGTAAGCATGGATCCTCCTTAATTAGTCACTGTAAAATGAAGCTTTTGGGAGGTTTGTGAAATTTCCTTGTTTGAAACCCAGAACCACTTCTCTTCAGAGAGTTTATGGTTAGGTGTGTAGATACATGATTTTTCTGTTTGAATATGTCTAGACCTTGTTTATCAACTTGAATGCTTACTATATGACATAAGAAGGCTATATATATGTGTGCTTTGGTTTTTCATTTTTTGACTTTTTCTGAACTTTTACGCCCATTTGAATCTTGGTCAAATACTAGGTTTGACCAAGGTTAAAACAAGTTTAAAACATGGCAATGAAAAGGTAAGCATGGATCATTCTTAGTCTCTCTAAAATGAAGCTTTTGGGAGGTTTTTGAAATTTCCATGTTTGAAACCCAAAACCACTTCTCATGCTTGGCTTCATAAGACAAAGATTAGGGTTAGGGGTAGATATATACATTTGGGAGGTTTTTGAAATTTCCATGTTTGAAACCCAAAACCACTTCTCTTCATCCTTGACGTCTTCATAAGACAAAAGTATAGGGTTATGCATGGGTAGATACATGCTTTTTTCTGGTTTGAATATGTATAGACCTTGTTTAATTATCAACTTAATTGAATGCTTACTATATATATGACATAGAAGGCTATATATATATATATGTGCTTTGTTTTTTCATTTTTTGATTTTTTCCTGATTTTTTATGCCCATTTGAATCTTGGTCAAATCCTAGGTTTGATCAAGATTTAAACAAGTTTAAAAAATGAAAATGAAAAGGTAAGCCTGGATCCTTCTTAGTCACTGTAAAATGAAGCTTTTGGGAGGTTTGTGAAATTTCCATGTTTGAAACCCAAAAGCACTTCTCTTCATGCTTGACTTCATAAGACAGAGTTAGGGTTAGGTGTAGATACATGATTTGTCTGGTTTGAATATGTCCAAATCTTATTTATCAACTTTTGAATGCATGCTACTCTCTCAAAGAAAAACTTTTGAATGCTTACTATATGACATAAGAAGACTATATGCTTTTAAAATTCAAACATATGGTAAGCATTCTTATGTCATATAGTAAGCATTCAAGTTGATAAACAAGCAAGGTTTGGACATATTCAAACCAGACAAATCATGTATCTACCCCTAACCCCTAATTAAATTGTCTTATGAAGTCTAGCATGAAGAGAAGTGGTTTTGGTTTCAAACATGGAAATTTCAAAACCTCCCAAAACTTCATTTTAGAGTGACTAAGAAGGATATACAAGCTTCCTTTTCATTTTCATGTTTTAAACTTGTTTAAATCTTGGTCAAACCTCTAGGATTTGACCAAAAGATTCAAATGGGAATATAAAAATTCATAAAAAATCAAAAAGAATGAAAAACCAAAGGACATAGCATTCTTATGTCATACATATGTCATATAGTAAGCATTCATGTTGATAAACAAGGTCTAGACATATTCATACCAGAAAATCATGTATATATCTACCCCTAATCCTAAACTCGTCTTATGAAGTCAAGCATGAAGAGAAGGGGTTTTTGGTTTCAAACATGGAAATTTCGAAAACCCTCCCAAGAGCTACATATTGGAGTGACTAAGAAGGATATATAGATGCTTCATTTTTCATATTCATGATTTAAACTTGTTTAAACCATGTTCAAACCTAGGATTTGACCAAGATTCAAATGGGCATAAAATTTTAAAAAAAATAAAAAAACAAGGCACATAGTTTTCTTATGTCATATAGTAAGCATTCAATTGTTGATAAACAGGGTCTAGACATATTCAAACCAAGAAAATCATGCATCTACCCCTAACCCTAGCTAAACTCTGTCTTATGAAGTCAAGCATGAAGAGAAGTGGCTTTTTTCAAACGCTTAAGCCAAAAGCCCCTTTTCAAATATTTCAAACTTATTCAAATTTGGTTCAAATTTCTGAAAGACATACAAGTTATAGCACACATAGTGCATACATTTTCACACATACTGCACTAGATGCTAACCCTATAGTTTGAGGCCATTTGGGTGACCTAGGTCGAAAAAATTCTTGGATTAGAATCGTGTTGTTCGAACCCCGTAGTTGGATTTTTTGAACCTTGATCGTAGAACTGGGCAAAACCCTAGTTTAACCTATTTAATTATAGATTCGTATATCGATTTTTCTACTACCTTTTTATTATTACTATGCAGCACATGGGTGTTTGCCTGTCGAGTGAAACTCGGAGGAAGAGGGATCACTCGGAAGGAGAGAAGAAGGGAGAGCATTATGGTGTCTCCCCTTTTTCGGGTGATGATGTTGACTTTTGTGCAGGGTTTGTCAGTGAGCAGGAGGTGCGAGCGAGCGAGTCGAGCGAGGACGAGAATGAGAGAGATTTGTTTTTTTTGTGAGAGGGACAACCGAAGGATCCAGAAGGACCCACAGACTTCCAATACGCATCCTGATGCGTCTTCTCTTGACAAAGAAGATGGCCGGGAGTTTGCGTACCTATTGCACGTGACTTGTGCTCACTGAAGTGTGGGACCTCACGCGTGGGCACCACACGTAAGTGACAGACCTGTTGGTGTAAAAACTCGATTGATTATTATAGTGCATTAGAACAAAGTTTCCTATGGATTCAAGGGTAGGAAATCCAAGTTAACTCATTTACATGACATTATTTTTTCCATGAAGCAAAGTTAACACATCTATCAATTGGTTACATTTTTGGAGTGACTAAGAAGGATCCTGGCTTACGTTTTCATTTCACGTGTTAACTCGTTTCAAATCTTGGTCAAACCCTAGGATTTGACCAAGATTCAAATGGAAAAAAAAAAAAAGAAAAAAAAAAAAAAAAACCAAATCACATAGTCTTCTTATGTCGACATAGTAAGCATTAAAGTTGATAAACAAGGTCTAGAAATATCAACCACACAAATCATGTATCTACCCCCAACCCCCTAAACTATGTCTTATGAAGTCAAGCATGAAGAGAAGTGGTTTTGGGTTTCAAACATGGAAATTTCAAAACCTCCCAAAAACTTCATTTTAGAGTGACTAAGAAGGATACATGCTTCCCTTTTCATATTCATGTTTTAAGCTTGTTTAAATTATCTTGGTCAAACCTAGGATTTGATAAGATTCAAATGGGCATCAAAATTGAAAAAAAATCACAAAAAAGAAAAACCAAAGCAAATAGTTTTCTTATGTCATATAATAAGCATTAAAGTTGATAAACAAGGTCTAGACATATTCAAACTAGACAAATGATGTGCATCTATACCCCTAACCCCGAACTATCTCGTCTTTATGAAGAGAAGCATACGGTTATAAGTGGTTTGGGCTTTTCCAAACATGGAAATTTGAAAAACCTCCCAAAAACTTCATTTTAGAGTGACAAAGAAGGATACATGCTTCCCTTTTCATATTCATGTTTTAAGCTTGTTTAAATTATCTTGGTCAAACCTGGGATTTGACAAGATTCAAATGGGCATCAAAATTGAAAAAAAAATCAGAAAAAAGAAAAACCAAAGCAAATAGTTTTCTTATGTCATATAGTAAGAATTGTATCTATACCCCGCCCCAACCCCTAAACTCCGTCTTATGAAGTCAAGCATATGAAGAGAAGTGGTTTTGGGTTTCCAACATGGAAATTTCAAAAACCTCCCAAAAGCTTCATTTTAGGAGTGACTAAGAAGGATCCATGCATGCTTACCTTTGCATTTTCATATTTTAAACTTGTTTAAATCATTATCAAGCCTAGGATTTGACCAAGATACAAATGGGTACAAAATTCAAAAAAATCAGAAAAATGAAAAACAAAAGCACATAGTCTTCTTATGCCATATCGTGTATGCACTCAAGTTAAACGAGGTCTAGGTATATCCAAACCAGACAAATCATGTATCTACCCCATGTCGATCTTATGAAGTCTAGCATGAAGAGAAGTCGTTTTGGGTTTCAAACATGGAAATTTCAAGAACATCCCAAAAGCTTATTTTAGAGTGACTAAGAAGGATATATACATGCTTCCCTTTTAATTTTCATGTTTTAAACTTGCTTAAATCTTGGTCAAACCTAGGATTTGACCAAGATTCAAATGGGCATAAACATTCAAAAAAAAAAACAGAAAAATTTAAAACCAAGGCACATAGTCTTCTTATGTCATATAGTAAACAATCAATTAAGTTGATAAACCAGGCTCTAGACATATTCAAACCAGGAAAATCATATATCTACCCCTAACCCTAGCTAAACTCTGTCTTATGACCCTAAACTATGCATGAAGAGAAGTGGTTTTTGGTTTTAACGTTTAAGCCAAAAGGTAAGCATGGATCCTCCTTAATTAGTCACTGTAAAATGAATGGGAGGTTTTTTAAATTTCCATGTTTGAAACCCAAAACCACTTAAGACAGAGTTTATGGTTATGGGTAGATACATGATTTTTCTTGTTTGAATATGTCTAGACCTTGTTTATCAACTTGAATGCTTACTATATGACATAAGAAGGCTATATATATGTGTGCTTTGGTTTTTCATTTTTTGACTTTTTCTGAACTTTTACGCCCATTTGAATCTTGGTCAAATACTAGGTTTGACCAAGGTTAAAACAAGTTTAAAACATGGCAATGAAAAGGTAAGCATGGATCATTCTTAGTCTCTCTTAAAATGATGCTTTTGGGAGGTTTTTGAAATTTCATGTTTGAAACCCAAAATCACTTCTCTTCATATGCTTGGCTTCATAAGACAGAGTTTAGGGTTAGGGGCAGATATATACATGATTTTCTGGGTTTTGAGATTTCCATGTTTGAAACCAAAATCCACTTCTCTTCATCATGCTTGACTTCATAAGACAAAGTATAGGGAAATATGCATGCTGGGCAGATATACGTTTTTTCTAGCTCTTGAATATGTATAGATTCCTGTTTAATCATCAACTTAATTGAATGCTTACTATATATATGACATAAGAAGGCTATATATATATATATGTGCTTTTTTGTTTTTTCATTTTTTTGATTTTTTCTGATTCATTTCAATCTTGGTCAAATCCTAGGTTTGATCAAGATTTAAACAAGTTTAAAAAATGAAAATGAAAAGGTAAGCCTGGATCCTTCTTAGTCACTGTAAAATGAAGCTTTTCTCTTCATGCTTGACTTCATAAGACAGAGTTTAGGGTTAGGGGTGTAGATACATGATTTGTCTGGTTTGAATATGTCCAAATCTTATTTATCAACTTTTGAATGCATGCTACTCTCTCAAAGAAAAACTTTTGAATGCTTACTATATGACATAAGAAGACAATATGCTTTTAAAATTCAAACATATGGTAAGCATTCTTATGTCATATAGTAAGCATTCAAGTTGATAAACAAGCAAGGTTTGGACATATTCAAACCAGACAAATCATGTATCTACCCCCTAACCCCTAATTAAATTGTCTTATGAAGTCAAGCATGAAGAGAAGTGGTTTTGGGTTTCAAACATGGAAATTTCAAAACCTCCCAAAAACTTCATTTTAGAGTGACTAAGAAGGATATACAAGCTTTTCATTTTCATGTTTTAAACTTGTTTAAATCTTGGTCAAACCTCTAGGATTTGACCAAAAGATTCAAATGGGCATAGAAATTCATAAAAAATCAAAAGAATGAAAAACCAAAGGACATAACATTCTTATGTCATATATATATAGTAAGCATTCAAGTTGATAAACAAGGTCTAGACATATTCAAAACCAGAAAATCATGTATATATCTACCTAATCCTAAACTCGTCTTATACAAATCAAGGCACATAGTCTTCTTATTTTTGGTTTCAAACATGGAAATTTCGAAAACCCTTCTCCCAAGAGCTACATTTTGGAGTGACTAAGAAGGATATATAGATGCTTAATTTTTCATATTCATGATTTAAACTTGTTTAAACCATGTTCAAACCTAGGATTTGACCAAGATTCAAATGGGCATAAAATTTTAAAAAAAAAAAAAAAATAAAAAAACAAGGCACATAGTTTTCTTATGTCATATAGTAAGCATTCAATTAAGTTGATAAACAGGGTCTAGACATATTCAAACCAAGAAAATCATGCATCTACCCCTAACCCTAAACTAAACTCTGCCTTATGAAGTCAAGCATGCATGAAGAGAAGTGGTTTTTGGTTTCAAACATTTAAGCCAAAAGCCCCTTTTCAAATATTTCAAACTTATTCAAATTTGGTTCAAATTTGAAAGACATACAAGTTATAGCACACATAGTGCATACATTTTCACACATACTGCACTAGATGCTAACCCTATAGTTTGAGGCCATTTGGGTGACCTAGGTCGAAAAATTCTTGGATTAGAATCGTGTTGTTCGAACCCCGTAGTTGGATTTTTTTGAACCCTTGATCTGTAGAACTGGGCAAAACCCTAGTTTAACCTATTTAATTATAGATTCGTATATCGATTTTTCTACTACCTTTTTATTATTACTATGCAACACATGGGTGTTTGCCCGTCGAGTGAAACTCGGAGGAAGAGGGATCACTCGGAAGGAGAGAAGAAGGGAGAGTATTATGGTGTCTCCCCTTTTTCGGGTGATGATGTTGACTTTTGTGCAGGGTTTGTCAGTGAGCAGGAGGTGCAAGCGAGCGAGCGAGTCGAGCGAGGCCGAGAATGAGAGAGATTTGTTTTTTAGAGAGAGGGACAACCGAAGGATCCAGAATGACCCACAGACTTCCAATACGCATCCTGATGCGTCTTCTCTTGACAAAGAAGATGGCTGGGAGTTTGCGTACCTATTGCACGTGACTTGTGCTCACTGAAGTGTGGGACCTCACGCGTGGGCACCACACGTAAGTGACAAACCTGTTGGTGTAAAAACTCGATTGATTATTATAGTGCATTAGAACAAAGTTTCCTATGGATTCAAGGGTAGGAAATCCAAGTTAACTCATTTACATGACATTATTTTTTCCATGAAGCAAAGTTAACACATCTATCAATTGGTACATTTTGGAGTGACTAAGAAGGATCCAGGCTTACTTATTCGTTTAATTTCACGTGTTAAACCTGTCTAAATCTTGGTCAAACCTAGGATTTGACCAAGATTCAAATGGGCAGAAAAAAAAAAAATAAAAATGAAAAACCAAATCACATAGTATTCTTATGTCATATAGAAGCATTAAAGTTGATAAACAAGGTCTAGAAATATCAAACCATACAAATCATGTATCTACCCCTAACCCCTAAACTATGTCTTATGAAGTCAAGCATGAAGAGAAGTGGTTTTGGGTTTCAAACATGGAAATTTCAAAAACCTCCCAAAAACTACATTTTAGAGTGACTAAGAAGGATACATGCTTCCCTTTTCATATTCATGTTTTAAGCTTGTTTAAATTATCTTGGTCAAACCTAGGATTTGATAAGATTCAAATGGGCATCAAAATTGAAAAAAAAAATCAGAGAAAAAAGAAAACCAAAGCAAATAGTTTTCTTATGTCATATAATAAGCATTAAAGTTGATAAACAAGGTCTAGACATATTCAAACTAGACAAATGATGCATCTATACCCCTAACCCCCGAACTATCTCTGCCTTATGAAGAGAAGCATACGAAGAGAAGTGGTTTTGGGTTTCAAAAATGGAAATTTGAAAACCTCCCAAAACTTCATTTTAGAGTGACAAAGAAGGATACATGCTTCCCTTTTCATATTCATGTTTTAAGCTTGTTTAAATTATCTTGGTCAAACTTGGATTTGGACAAGATTCAAATGGGCATCAAAATTGAAAAAATCAGAAAAAAGAAAAACGGTTTTCTTATGTCATATAGTAACTAGACAAATCATGTATCTATACCCCGGCCCTAACCCCTAAACTCCGTCTTATGAAGTCAAGCATATGAAGAGAAGTGGTTTTGGGTTTCAAACATGGAAATTTCAAAAAACCCTCCCAAAAGCTTCATTTTAGAGTGACTAAGAAGGATCCATGCATGCTTACCTTTGCATTTTCATATTTTAAACTTGTTTAAATCATTATCAACCCTAGGATTTGACCAAGATACAAATGGGTGGGCACAAAATTCAAAAAAATCAGAAAAATGAAAAACAAAAGCACATAGTCTTCTTATGCCATATCGTATGCACTCAAGTTAAACGAGGTCTAGGTATATCCAAACCAGACAAATCATGTATCTACACCATGTCGATCTTATGAAGTCTAGCATGAAGAGAAGTCGTTTTGGGTTTCAAACATGCATGGAAATTTCAAGAACATCCCAAAAGCTTCATTTTAGAGTGACTAAGAAGGATATATACATGCTTCCCTTTTCATTTTCATGTTTTAAACTTGTTTAAATCTTGGTCAAACCTAGGATTTGACCAAGATTCAAATATATGGGCATAAAATTCAAAAAAAAACAGAAAAATTAAAAACCAAGGCACATAGTCTTCTTATGTCATATAGTAAACAATCAATTAAGTTGATAAACCAGGTCTAGACATATTCAAACCAGGAAAATCATGTATCTACCCCCTAACCCTAGCTAAACTCTCGTCTTATGAAGTCAAGCATGCATGAAGAGAAGTGGTTTTTGGTTTCCAACGTTAAATGCAAAAGGTAAGCATGGATCCTCCTTAATTAGTCACTGTAAAATAAGCTTTTGGGAGGTTTGTGAAATTTCCATGTTTTGAAACCCAAAAACCACTTAAGACAAGTAGTTTATGGTTCCCAAGTGTGTACATACATGATTTTTCTTGTTTGAATATGTCTAGACCTTGTTTATCAACTTGAATGCTTACTATATGACATAAGAAGGCTATATATATGTGTGCTTTGGTTTTTCATTTTTTGACTTTTTCTGAATTTTTACTCCCATTTGAATCTTGGTCAAATCCTAGGTTTGACCAAGGTTAAAACAAGTTTAAAACATGGCAATGAAAAGGTAAGCATGGATCCTTCTTAGTCACTCTAAAATGAAGCTTTTGGGAGGTTTTTGAAATTTCCATGTTTGAAACCCAAAATCACTTCTCTTCATATGCTTGGCTTCATAAGACAAAGATTAGGGTTAGGGGTAGATATATACATGTTTTGGGAGGTTTTTGAAATTTCCATGTTTGAAACCCAAATCCACTTCTCTTTTGACGTCTTCATAAGACAAAAGTATAGAGTTATGCATGGGTAGATACATGCTTTTTTCTGGTTTGAATATGTATAGACCTTGTTTAATTATCAACTTAATTGAATGCTTACTATATATATGACATAAGAAGGCTATATATATATGTGCTTTGTTTTTTCATTTTTTTGATTTTTTTGAATTTTATGCCCATTTGAATCTGTCAAATCCTAGGTTTGATCAAGATTTAAACAAGTTTGTGAAAATGAAAAGGTAGCTCGATCCTTAGTCATCAGAAATGAAAGCTTTTGAGGTTTGTGAAATTTCCATGTTTGAAACCCAGCACCCCCTCATGCTTGACTTCATACGTATTTAGGGTTAGGGTGTGAGAGTAAGGATTAGTCTAGTTTACAATAAGATCTTATTTATCAACTTTTGAATGCATGCTACTCTCTCAAAGAAAACTTTTGAATGCTTACTATATGACATAAGAAGACTATATGCTTTTAAAATTCAAACATATGGTAAGCATTCTTATGTCATATAGTAAGCATTCAAGTTGATAAAAAAGGGTTTAGACATATTCAAACCAGACAAATCATGTATCTACCTCCTAACCCCTAATTAAATTGTCTTATGAAGTCTAGCATGAAGAGTGGTTTTGGTTTCAAGCATGGAAATTTCAAAAACCTCCCAAAAACTTCATTTTAGAGTGACTAAGAAGGATATACAAGCTTCCCTTTTCATTTTCATGTTTTAAACTTGTTTAAATCTTGGTCAAATCCTAGGATTTGACCAAAAGATTCAAATGGGCATATAATAAATTCATAAAAAATCAAAAGAATGAAAAACCAAAGGACATAACATTCTTATGTCATATATATATATAGTAAGCATTCAAGTTGATAAAAAAAGGTCTAGACATATTCATACCAGAAAATCATGTATATATCTACCCTAACCCTAAACTCTGTCTTATGAAGTCAAGCATGCATGAAGAGAAGTGGTTTTGGGTTCAAACATGGAAATTTTGAAAACCCTCCCAAGAGCTACATTTTGGAGTGACTAAGAAGGATATATAGATGCTTAATTTTTCATATTCATGATTGAAACTTGTTTAAACCATGTTCAAACCTAGGATTTTGACCAAGATTCAAATGGGCATAAAATTTTTTTAAAAAAATAAAAATAAAAAAACAAGGCCCATAGTTTTCTTATGTCATATAGTAAGCATTCAATTAAGTTGATAAACAAGGTCTAGACATATTCAAACCAGGAAAATCATGCATCTACCCCTAACCCTAGCTAAACTCTGTCTTATGAAGTCAAGCATGCATGAAGAGAAGTGGTTTTTGGTTTCAAACGTTTAAGCCAAAAGCCCCTTTTCAAATATTTCAAATATTTCAAATTTGGTTCAAATTTGAAAGACATACAAGTTATAGCACACATAGTGCATACATTTTCACACATACTGCACTAGATGCTAACCCTATAGTTTGAGGCCATTTGGGTGACCTAGGTCGAAAAAATTCTTGGATTAGAATCGTGTTGTTCGAACCCCGTAGTTGGATTTTTTTGAACCCTTGATCTGTAGAACTGGGCAAAACCCTAGTTTAACCTATTTAATTATAGATTCATATATCGATTTTTCTACTAACTTTTTATTATCACTATGCAGCACATGGGTGTTTGCCCGTCGAGTGAAACTCGGAGGAAGAGGGATCACTCGCAAGGAGAGAAGAAGGGAGAGCATTATGGTGTCTCCCCTTTTTCGGGTGATGATGTTGACTTTTGTGCAGGGTTTGTCAGTGAGCAGAGGTGCGAGCGAGCGAGCGAGCGAGTCGAGCGAGGCCGAGAATGAGAGAGATTTGTTTATTTTGTGAGAGGGACAACCGAAGGATCCAGAAGGACCCACAGACTTCCAATACGCATCCTGATGCGTCTTCTCTTGACAAAGAAGATTGCTGGGAGTTTGCGTACCTATTGCACGTGACTTGTGCTCACTGAAGTGTGGGACCTCACGCGTGGGCACCACACGTAAGTGACATACCTGTTGGTGTAAAAACTCGATTGATTATTATAGTGCATTAGAACAAAGTTTCCTATGGATTCAAGGGTAGGAAATCCAAGTTAACTCATTTACATGACATTATTTTTCCATGAAGCAAAGTTAACACATCTATCAATTGGTACATTTTGGAGTGACTAAGAAGGATCCAGACTTACTTATTCGTTTTCACGTGTTAAACCTGTCTAAATATTGGTCAAACCTAGGATTTGACCAAGATTCAAATGGGCAAAAAATAAAAAAATGAAAACCAAATCACATAGTCTTCTTATGTCATATAGTAAGCATTAAAGTTGATAAACAAGGTCTAGAAATATCAAACCATACAAATCATGTATCTACCCCTAACCCCTAAACTATGTCTTATGAAATCAAGCATGAAGAGAAGTGGTTTTGGGTTTCAAACATGGAAATTTCAAAAACCTCCCAAAACTACATTTTAGAGTGACTAAGAAGGATACATGCTTCCCTTTTCATATTCATGTTTTAAGCTTGTTTAAATTATCTTGGTCAAACCTAGGATTTGACAAGATTCAAATGGGCATCAAAATTGAAAAAAAATCAGAAAAAAGAAAACCAAAGCAAATAGTTTTCTTATGTCATATAGTAAGCATTAAAGTTGATAAACAAGGTCTAGACATATATTCAAACTAGACAAATGATGTATCTATACCCCTAACCCCTGAACTCTTTCTTATGAAGTCAAGCATACGAAGAGAAGTGGTTTTGGGTTTCAAACATGGAATTTTAAAAAACCTCCCAAAACTTCATTTTAGAGTGACAAAGAAGGATACATGCTTCCCTTTTCATATTCATGTTTTAAGCTTGTTTAAATTATCTTGGTCAAACTTGGGATTTGACAAGATTCAAATGGGCATCAAAATTGAAAAAAATCAGAAAAAAGAAAATAGTTTTCTTATGTCATATAGTAACTAGACAAATCATGTATCTATACCCCCTAACCCCTAAACTCCGTCTTATGAAGTCAAGCATATGAAGAGAGTGGTTTTGGGTTTCAAACATGGAAATTTCAAAAACCCTCCCAAAAGCTTCATTTTAGAGTGACTAAGAAGCATCCATGCTTACTTACCTTTGCATTTTCATATTTTAAACTTGTTTAAATCATTATCAAGCCTAGGATTTAACCAAGATACAAATGGTGGGCACAAAATTCAAAAAAATCAGAAAAATGAAAACAAAAGCACATAGTCTTCTTATGCCATATCGTATGCACTCAAGTTAAACGAGGTCTAGGTATATCCAATACGACAAATCATGTATCTACACCATGTCGATCTTATGAAGTCTAGCATGAAGAGAAGTCGCTTTGGGTTTCAAACATGCATGGAAATTTCAAGAACATCCCAAAAGCTTCATTTTAGAGTGACTAAGAAGGATATATACATGCTTTCCCTTTTCATTTTCATGTTTAAACTTGTTTAAATCTTGTCAAACCTAGTATTTGACCAAGATTCAAATATATGGGCATAAAATTCAAAAAAACAGAAAAATTAAAAACCAAGGCACATAGTCTTCTTATGTCATATAGTAAACAATCAATTAAGTTGATAAACCAGGTCTAGACATATTCAAACCAGGAAAATCATGTATCTACCCCCTAACCCTAGCTAAACTCTGTCTTATGAAGTCAAGCATGCATGAAGAGAAGTGGTTTTTGGTTTCAAACGTTTAAGCCAAAAGGTAAGCATGGATCCTCCTTAATTAGTCACTGTAAAATGAAGCTTTTGGGAGGTTTGTGAAATTTCCATGTTTGAAACCCAAAACCACTTAAGACAGAGTTTATGGTTAGGTGTGTAGATACATGATTTTTCTTGTTTGAATATGTCTAGACCTTTTTATCAACTTGAATGCTTACTATATGACATAAGAAGGCTATATATATGTGTGCTTTGGTTTTTCTTTTTTGACTTTTTCTGAACTTTTACGCCCATTTGAATCTTGGTCAAATACTAGGTTTGACCAAGGTTAAAACAAGTTTAAAACATGGCAATCAAAAGGTAAGCATGGATCATTCTTAGTCTCTAAAATGAAGCTTTTGGGAGGTTTTTGAAATTTCCATGTTTGAAACCCAAAATCACTTCTTCATATGCTTGGCTTCATAAGACAAAGATTAGGGTTAGGGTAGATATATACATGCTTTTGGGAGGTTTTTGAAATTTCCATGTTTGAAACCCAAATCCACTTCTCTTCATCCTTGACGTCTTCATAAGACAAAAGTATAGGGTTATGCATGGGTAGATACATGCTTTTTTCTGGTTTGAATATGTATAGACCTTGTTTAATTATCAACTTAATTGAATGCTTACTATATATATGACATAAGAAGGCTATATATATATGTGCTTTGTTTTTTCATTTTTTGATTTTTTTCTTGATTTTTTATGCCCATTTGAATCTTGGTCAAATCCTAGGTTTGATCAAGATTTAAACAAGTTTAAAAATGAAAAGAAAAGGTAAGAAGATCCTTCTTAGTCATCGTAAAATGAAGCTTTTGGGAAATAGTTTGAAACCCAAAAGCACTTCATGCTTGACTTCATAAGACAGTTTAGGTTAGGGGTGTAGATACATGATTTGTCTGGTTTGAATATGTCCAAATCTTATTTATCAACTTTTGAATGCATGCTACTCTCTCAAAGAAAAACTTTTGAATGCTTACTATATGACATGACATAAGAAGACTAAATATGGTAAGCATTCTTATGTCATATAGTAAGCATTCAAGTTGATAAACAAGCAAGGTTTGACATATTCAAACTAGACAAATCATGTATCTACCCCTAACCCCTAATTAAATTGTCTTATGAAGTCTAGCATGAAGAGAAGTGGTTTTGGGTTTCAAACATGGAAATTTCAAAAACCTCCCAAAAACTTCATTTTAGAGTGACTAAGAAGGATATACAAGCTTCCCTTTTCATTTTCATGTTTTAAACTTGTTTAAATCTTGGTCAAACCTCTAGGATTTGACCAAAAGATTGAAATGGGCATATAAATTCATAAAAAATCAAAAGAATGAAAAACCAAAGGACATAACATTCTTATGTCATATATATATAGTAAGCATTCAAGTTGATAAACAAGGTCTAGACATATTCATACCAGAAAATCATGTATATATCTACCCCTAACCCTAAACTCGGTCTTATGAAGTCAAGCATGCATGAAGAGAAGTGGTTTTTGGTTTCAAACATGGAAATTTCGAAAACCCTCCCAAGAGCTACATTTTGGAGTGACTAAGAAGGATATATAGATGCTTAATTTTTCATATTCATGATTTAAACTTGTTTAAACCATGTTCAAACCTAGGATTTGACCAAGATTCAAATGGGCATAAAATTTTAAAAAAATAAAAAATAAAAAACAAGGCACATAGTATTCTTATGTCATATAGTAAGCATTCAATTAAGTTGATAAACAAGGTCTAGACATATTCAAACCAGAAAATCATGCATCTTCCCCCTAACCCTAGCTAAACTTCTGAAGTCAAGCATGCATGAAGAGAAGTGGTTTTTGGTTTCAAACGTTTAAGCCAAAAGCCCCTTTTCACATATTTCAAACTTTTTCAAATTTGGTTCAAATTTGAAAGACATACAAGTTATAGCACACATAGTGCATACATTTTCACACATACTGCACTAGATGCTAACCCTATTGTTTGAGGCCATTTGGGTGACCTAGGTTGAAAAAATTCTTGGATTAGAATCGTGTTGTTCGAACCCCGTAGTTGGATTTTTTTGAACCCTTGATCTGTAGAACTGGGCAAAACCCTAGTTTAACATATTTAATTATAGATTTGTATATCGATTTTTCTACTACCTTTTTATTATTACTATGCAGCACATGGGTGTTTGCCCGTCGAGTGAAACTCGGAGGTAGAGGATCACTCGGAAGGAGAGAAGAAGGGAGAGCATTATGGTGTCTCCCCTTTTTCTGGTGATGATGTTGACTTTTGTGCAGGGTTTGTCAGTGAGCAGGAGAGGTGCGAGCGAGCGAGTCGCGAGGCCGAGAATGAGAGAGATTTGTTTTTTTTGTGAGAGGGACAACCGAAGGATCCAGAAGGACACAGACTTCCAATATGCATCCTGATGCGTCTTCTCTTGACAAAGAAGATGGCTGGGAGTTTGCGTACCTATTGCACGTGACTTGTGCTCACTGAAGTGTGGGACCTCACGCGTGGGCACCACACGTAAGTGACCCTGTTGGTGTAAAAACTCGATTGATTATTATAGTGCATTAGAACAAAGTTTCCTATGGATTCAAGGGTAGGAAATCCAAGTTAACTCATTTACATGACATTATTTTTTCCATGAAGCAAAGTTAACACATCTATCAATTGGTACATTTTGGAGTGACTAAGAAGGATCCAGGCTTACTTATTCGTTTTCACGTGTTAAACTTGTCTAAATCTTGGTCAAACCTAGGATTTGACCAAGATTCAAATGGGCATAAAATAAAAAAACAGAAAAATGAAAAACCAAATCACATAGTCTTCTTATGTCATATAGTAAGCATTAAAGTTGATAAACAAGGTCTAGAAATATCAAACCATACAAATCATGTATCTACCCCTAACCCCTAAACTATGTCTTATGAAGTCAAGCATGAAGAGAAGTGGTTTTGGGTTTCAAACATGGAAATTTCAAAAACCTCCCAAAAACTACATTTTAGAGTGACTAAGAAGGATACATGCTTCCCTTTTCATATTCATGTTTTAAGCTTGTTTAAATTATCTTGGTCAAACCTAGGATTTGACAAGATTCAAATGGGCATCAAAATTGAAAAAAAATCTAAAAAAGAAAAACCAAAGCAAATAGTTTTCTTATGTCATATAGTAAGCATTAAAGTTGATAAACAAGGTCTAGACATATTCAAACTAGACAAATGATGTATCTATACCCCCTAACCCCTGAAACTCTGTCTTATGAAGTCAAGCATATGAAGAGAAGTGGTTTTGTGTTTCAAACATGGAAATTTGAAAAACCTCCCAAAAACTTCATTTTAGAGTGACAAAGAAGGATACATGCTTCCCTTTTCATATTCATGTTTTAAGCTTGTTTAAATTATCTTGGTCAAACTTGGGATTTGACAAGATTCAAATGGGCATCAAAATTGAAAAAAAAATGAGAAAAAAGAAAAACAGTTTTCTTATGTCATATAGTAACTAGACAAATCATGTATCTATACCCCGGCCCTAACCCCTAAACTCCGTCTTATGAAGTCAAGCATATGAAGAGAAGTGGTTTTGGGTTTCAAACATGGAAATTTCAAAAACCCTCCCTAAAGCTTCATTTTAGAGTGACTAAGAAGGATCCATGCATGCTTACCTTTGCATTTTCATATTTTAAACTTGTTTAAATCATTATCAAGCCTAGGATTTGACCAAGATACAAATGGGTGGGCACAAAATTCAAAAAAATCAGAAAAATGAAAAACCAAAAGCACATAGTCTTCTTATGCCATATCGTATGCACTCAAGTTAAACGAGCTCTAGGTATATCCAAACCAGACAAATCATGTATCTACACCATGTCGATCTTATGAAGTCTAGCATGAAGAGAAGTTGTTTTGGGTTTCAAACATGCATGGAAATTTCAAGAACATCCCAAAAGCTTCATTTTAGAGTGACTAAGAAGGATCCAGGCTTACTTATTCGTTTAATTTCACGTGTTAAACCTGTCTAAATCTCAAACCTAGGATTTGACCAAGATTCAAATGGGCAGAAAAATACAAAAATGAAAACCAAATCACATAGTCTTCTTATGTCATATAGTAAGCATTGTTGATAAACAAGGTCTAGAAATATCAAACCATACAAATCATGTATCTACCCCCTAACCCCTAAACTATGTCTTATGAAGTCAAGCATGAAGAGAAGTGGTTTTGGGTTTCAAACATGGAAATTTCAAAAACCTCCCAAAAACTACATTTTAGAGTAACTAAGAACGATACATGCTTCCCTTTTCATATTCATGTTTTAAGCTTGTTTAAATTATCTTGGTCAAACCTAGGATTTGATAAGATTCAAATGGGCATCAAAATTGAAAAAAAAGAAAAAAAGAAAACCAAAGCAAATAGTTTTCTTATGTCATATAGTAAGCATTAAAGTTGATAAACAAGGTCTAGACATATTCAAACTAGACAAATGATGTATCTATACCCCCTAACCCCTGAACTCTCTGTCTTATGAAGTCAAGCATGAAGAGAAGTGGTTTTGGGTTTCAAACATGGAAATTTGAAAACCTCCCAAAAACTTCATTTTAGAGTGACAAAGAAGGATACATGCTTCCCTTTTCATATTCATGTTTTAAGCTTGTTTAAATTATCTTGGTCAAACTTGGGATTTGACAAGATTCAAATGGGCATCAAAATTGAAAAAAAATCAGAAAAAAGAAAAACCAAAGCTTAGTCATATAGTAACTAGACAAATCATGTATCTATACCCCGGCCCTAACCCCTAAACTCCGTCTTATTAAGTCAAGCATATGAAGAGAAGTGGTTTTGGGTTTCAAACATGGAAATTTCAAAACCCTCCCAAAAGCTTCATTTCAGAGTGACTAAGAAGGATCCATGCATGCTTACCTTTGCATTTTCATATTTTAAACTTGTTTAAATAATTATCAAGCCTAGGATTTGACCAAGATACAAATGGGTGGCACAAAATTCAAAAAATCAGAAAAATGAAAAACAAAAGCACATAGTCCTTATGCCATATCGTGTATGCACTCAAGTTAAACGAGGTCTAGGTATATCCAAACCATACAAATCATGTATCTACACCATGTCGATCTTATGAAGTCCTAGCATGAAGAGAAGTCGCTTTTGGGTTTCAAACATGCATGGAAATTTCAAGAACATCCCAAAAGCTTCATTTTAGAGTGACTAAGAAGGATATACACATGCTTCCCTTTTAATTTTCATGTTTTAAACTTGTTTAAATCTTGGTCAAACCTAACCAAGATTCAAATATATGGGCATAAAATTCAAAAAAAAAAGAAAAATTTAAACTAAGGCACATAGTCTTTTATGTCATATAGTAAACAATCAATTAAGTTGATAAACCAGGTCTAGACATATTCAAACCAGGAAAATCATGTATCTACCCCCTAACCCTAGCTAAACTCTGTATTATGAAGTCAAGCATGCATGAAGAGAAGTGGTTTTTGGTTTCAAATGTTTAAGCCAAAAGGTAAGCATGGATCCTCCTTAATTAGTCACTGTAAAATGAAGCTTTTGGGAGGTTTGTGAAATTTACATGTTTGAAACCCAAAACCACTTAAGACAGAGTTTATGGTTAGGTGTGTAGATACATGATTTTTCTTGTTTGAATATGTCTAGACCTTGTTTATCAACTTGAATGCTTACTATATGACATAAGAAGGCTATATATATGTGTGCTTTGGTTTTTCATTTTTTGACTTTTTCTGAACTTTTACGCCCATTTGAATCTTGGTCAAATACTAGGTTTGACCAAGGTTAAAACAAGTTTAAAACATGGCAATGAAAAGGTAAGCATGGATCATTCTTAGTCTCTCTAAAATGAAGCTTTGGGAGGTTTTTGAAATTTCCATGTTTGAAACCCAAAATCACTTCTCTTCATATGCTTGACTTCATAAGACAAAGATTAGGGTTAGGGGTAGATATATACATGCTTTTGGGAGGTTTTTGAAATTTCCATGTTTGAAACCCAAATCCACTTCTCTTCATCCTTGACGTCTTCATAAGACAAAAGTATAGGGTTATGCATGGGTAGATACATGCTTTTTCTGGTTTGAATATGTATAGACCTTGTTTAATTATCAACTTAATTGAATGCTTACTAGTATATATGACATAAGAAGGCTATATATATATATGTGCTTTGTTTTTTCATTTTTTGATTTTTTCCTGATTTTTATGCCCATTTGAATCTTGGTCAAATCCTAGGTTTGATCAAGATTTAAACAAGTTTAAAATGAAAATGAAAAGGTAGTTCGATCCTCTTAGTCACTCCAAAATGAAGCTTTTGGGAGGTTTGTGAAATTTCCATGTTTGAAACCCAAAAGCACTTCTTTTGCTTGACTTCATAAGACAGAGTTTAGGGTTAGGGGGTGTAGATACATGATTTGTCTGGTTTGAATATGTCCAAATCTTATTTATCAACTTTTGAATGCATGCTACTCTCTCAAAGAAAAACTTTTGAATGCTTACTATATGACATAAGAAGACTATATGCTTTTAAAATTCAAACATATGGTAAGCATTCTTATATATAGTAAGCATTCAAGTTGATAAACAAGCAAGGTTTGGACATATTCAAACCAGACAAATCATGTATCTACCCCTAACCCCTAATTAAATTGTCTTATGAAGTCTAGCATGAAGAGAAGTGGTTTTGGGTTTCAAACATGGAAATTTCAAAAACCTCCCAAAAACTTCATTTTAGAGTGACTAAGAAGGATATACAAGCTTCCCTTTTCATTTTCATGTTTTAAACTTGTTTAAATCTTGGTCAAACCTCTAGGATTTGACCAAAAGATTCAAATGGGCATAGAAATTCATAAAAAATCAAAAGAATGAAAAACCAAAGGACATAACATTCTTATGGTCATATATCTCTACTATTAAGAGCAAACTGGTGAATGCCTGGTGTCACATTTTCAGGATGGACAATAATACCCCCCACGTCTACTATCCAAGATGATTTATCTCAACGCAACAAACAACTCCACATCATTAGGCGTAGCTTTTCAAAATTTCAAATGGCATAACAAACACCTACTATTTCTCAACTAACACGTCTTTATCCTACCAAGATGATTTATCTCAACGCAATCTTGAAAAAAAACCTGCGCGCGGAACAAAGAAAATGTGCGTATGCCTGGTGTCACACTTGTAACTAACTATCGCATAGCTTTAGCTCTCCCGAGAAAAAATCGGCCCATCCATGGTCCACCCTACCTTATCTGACGCGTAGCTCTCTTGTGTGGAAGAAAAATTGGGGGTGGTTGTTGGCTCTGAATTTTTGCGTTAGCACATTCGTGATGTAAGGCATTTTAACTGCCTCCGATTTTCTTGCCACGCTCTCCCTTTTCATAATTCAATCTCAGTTCCTTCTTTGCCGTTCCTTAGACACAACGAAGCACATACCCACGACCCAGCGAGGCATGCAGGCTACTTAGCGAAAATGGAATCGCATGTTCGGGATGGCGACCACGCAGTTTGGCAAGGAAGAACCTTTCTGACGGAGCGCAGCGACGGGCAGCCAAATCAGAAGCAGCGGCGGCAGGAAGGACGGGTGGGAACTGCTCTTGTCCACGGCTTGGCTGGGTATCTCATGTAGGCCAAGTTTTCCACTAATGTACATGTGCGCATGTGTTTTGTGGAGCTCGAGCGGGCAACACAAACAAACGCTTAAGGCACCATTTGTATCTGAGCGGGTCGAAATGTGTCAACCAGCTCCAGCTGGTGATGCATAGTAACCGGGCTGTCCACAATGACGCAAATGCGGCGCATATCTTTCTGGATGCGAGACGCCCCAAATGACCGCTCACTTTTCCACCGAGCCCGCCCCCGGGCAGCGAGCCATAGGGCTGTATCGAGGGCATCGTCTGCAGCCGCCCGCGCCTCTTCGCCATCAATGTCGCGATCGCCTCTTTGCACATGTAAACCATGCGCGGCTGGGCTTCGTGCCGCCATCAATGACACGTGGTCCCGAGCGGCTCCGGCCTTAAAAGTCGACGCAGATCTGCACGCCCACACCACGACACACCTCCACTCAACCCCTCACCATCGTGCGCCACCGCATCACCATGGGGAAGAAGAAGAACGACTTCGAGGCGTCCCGCAGCGTGCACCAAGAAGGCGGAGCGGACGCACAGGTGCCGCTGTCCGACAACGGGCGCGGCTCATGTACAACAATCGGACACGGTGCGCGGGCTGGCGGGACGTGCACCCGCCTGCGGCGGCTGCGGCTTCCACACCCTCCGGTGCCCGTCCCGCAGGCCCGCGAGCCGTAGAGGAGCGCCAGATCCGGCACCGGCGTGCTGTACCCGCCGTCGGGACCTCCACGCTGATCCCGCCTACGCCATCGAATTTCCAACACTCTGCGCACCTCGGCGCAAGACCGAGAAGGATCCGAGGAGGATGGCAGTTTCCCTTGCCGACATAGAGTTCCTTGATCATCAACGGGCCGCTTCTTCCACACATCGAGCGGCTCGCACCTCCACAGGACGACGAGAGGACGCATAACTACAACTACGCGCTGGCATACCACAACGTAGAGGCTAAAGATGATAACGAGATCAAGGCGTCGCATTTTCCAGAATGGCAGTTGGCCATGGCGGAGGCCGGGAGTTCGAGCACACCTGCGACAGCGACCCACACAAGATCACGAGGCTCTACATCCTCGTGTCCGAGGTGGACCGACCCTGCAGCCGCCGCTGCTCCGGGTACGCCATCGACATCATGTCCGCTCGGGCCTCACGGAGGAAGAGGCCCTACGACGGCGCCGAGGACTCAGCCCCGCAACCGGTGCAACCGCCGCTCCACCTTTCGCTCGTACAACCCGTGGGCAGCTCCACCTCCTCCACCACCGGAGCGGGCTGCTCAACCACCACCACAAACGTGGGCTGCTCCATCTCCACCCACCGCCGGCGGCACCGGTGTATGTTCCGCCGCTTGCCAACCGGGTCGTGGGCTTTGTACTGGAGTCCACAGATCGACGCCGATGACGACGACGAGCAGACGAGGCGTTCTTAGGCAATCCTTATGCCTTGCGCCCTTCCGCTCTCGATAATTTGTCTCCCGCCACATCGACTTACTATCTCAAAAAATCCCTCCGTGTAAATCGGCTAGAATTAACAAATCTTTACTATTAAGGTGAAACTTGTGAATGTATGGTGTCACATATCTAGAAATTACAAACCAAATACCACCCATAACTGATAGTCATTATCCCTCTCGTCCTTCGCTCCCGATACTTTTGCCTCGGTCACATCTACTTACTATCTCAACAAGTTTTCTGTTGATCCATGGTATATGTTCATGCTCGGTTTATTAAGGAGTTATAGAAAGGTTATGTACCCAATTTAAATACGTTTACAATTTTCTCTATTATTAAATAAATCCACTAAACATTTGGGGATCATAAATTATAGACTCTCATTTTTATCTCTGCTCGAAATGATAAAGATTAAACCGAGCTTATTTTCCGTTATTGTTAGAACATTATGTTGAATCTTGTATAGTTGTATTGTTGACACTCATATGTATTAATATCAAACTCCATTATGAAATTGATGCTTTGAAAATCTAATTAACCGCAAGTTCGTTATGGTTTTTAGGGGAAGCCCTGCACCTATTATACATCTAAGATCACCACACAAAAAATTTGGAGGTTTCCAAATTTGAAAAATGAAACACTTTCCACCCTGATACATCTAAAATATATTAATTCATTGTTGTCTAGCAAAGCACTAAAAAGACCGCTAGTATATAGTAAGCATTCAAGTTGATAAACAAGGTCTAGACATATTCAAACCAAAATCATGTATATATCTACCCCTAACCCTAAACTCGATTTGGAAGTCAAGCATGCATGAAGAGAAGTGGTTTTTGGTTTCAAACATGGAATGTTCGGAAACTCCAAGAGCTACATTTTAGAGTGACTAAGAAGGATATATAGATGCTTAATTTTTCATATTCATGATTTAAACTTGTTTAAACCATGTTCAAACCTAGGATTTGACCAAGATTCAAATGGGCATAAAATTTAAAAAAATCAAAAAATAAAAAACAAGGCACATAGTATTCTTATGTCATATAGTAAGCATTCAATTAAGTTGATAAACAAGGTCTAGACATATTCAATCTGAAAATCATGCATCTACCCCTAACCCTAAACTCTGCCTTATGAAGTCAAGCATGCATGAAGAGAAGTCGTTTTGGGTTTCAAACGCTTAAGCCAAAAGCCCCTTTTTCAAATACTTCAAACTTATTCAAATTTGGTTCAGGATTTTTTTGAACCCTTTGATTTGTAGAACTAGGCAAAACCCTAGTTTAACCTATTTAATTATAGATTCATATATCGATTTTTCTACTACCTTTTTATTATTACTATGCAGCACATGTGTGTTTGCTCGTCGAGTGAAACTCGGAGGAAGAGGGATCACTCGGAAGGAGAGAAGAAGGGAGAGCATTATGGTGTCTCCCCTTTTTCGGGTGATGATGTTGACTTTTGTGCAGGGTTTGTCAGGGAGCAGGAGGTGCGAGCGAGCGAGCGAGTCGAGCGAGGCCGAGAATGAGAGAGATTTGTTTTTTTTGTGAGAGGGACAACCGAAGGATCCAGAAGGACCCACATACTTCCCGCATCCTGATGCGTCTTCTCTTGACAAAGAAGATGGATGGGAGTTTGCGTACCTATTGCACGTGACTTGTGCTCACTGAAGTGTGGGACCTCACGAGCACCACACGTAAGTGATAGACCTGTTGGTGTAAAAACTCGATTGATTATTATAGTGCATTAGAACAAAGTTTCCTATGGATTCAAGGGTAGGAAATCCAAGTTAACTCATTTACATGACATTATTTTTTCCATGAAGCAAAGTTAACACATCTATCAATTGGTACATTTTGGAGTGACTAAGAAGGATCCAAAGCCATTGTCTGCTTAATTTCACGTGTTAAACTGCCTAAATCTTGGTCAAAACCTAGATTCGACCAAGATTCAAATGGGCGTAAAATAAAAAAAAAAAAATGAAAAACCAAATCACATAGTCTTTTTATGTCATATAGTAAGCATTAAAGCTGATAAACAAGGTCTAGAAATATCAAACCATACAAATCATGTATGTACCCCTAACCCCTAAACTATGTCTTATGAAGTCAAGCATGAAGAGAAGTGGTTTGCTTTCAAACATGGAATTTAAAAACTCCTCCCAAAAACTTCTCTCCATTTTAGAGTGACAAAGAAGGATAATGCTTCCCTTTTCATATTCATGTTTTAAGCTTGTTTAAATTAATAAACCTAGATTTGACAAGATTCAAATGGGCATCAAAATTGAAAAAAATCAGAAAAAGAAAACCAAAGCAAATAGTTTTCTTATGTCATATAGTAAGCCAATTAATTAAGTTGATAAACAAGGTCTAGACATATTCAAACTAGACAAATCATGTATCTATACCCCCTAACCCCTGAACTCTCTGTCTTATGAAGTCAAGCATATGAAGAGAAGTGGTTTTGGGTTTCAAACATGTAAATTTCAAAAAACCTCCCCAAAGCTTCATTTTAGAGTGACACTAAGAAGCATCCATGCTTACCTTTGCATTTTCATATTTTAATCTTGTTTAAATCATTATCAAGCCTAGGATTTGACCAAGATACAAATGGGTGGGCACAAAATTCAAAAAACAGAATAATGAAAAACAAAAGCACGTAGTCTTCTTATGTCATATCGTATGCATTCAAGTTAAACGAGGTCTAGGTATATCCAAACCAGACAAATCATGTATCTACCCACTCTGTCTTATGAAGTCTAGCATGAAGAGAAGTCGTTTTGGGTTCAAACATGGAAATTTCAAGAACATCCCAAAAGCTTTATTTTAGAGTGACTAAGAAGGATATGCTTCCCTTTTCATTTTCATGTTTTAAACTTCTGTTTAAATCTTGGTCAAACCTAGATTTGACCAAGATTCAAATATGAGCATAAAATTCAAAACAAAAAATGAAAACCAAGGCACGTAGTCTCTTATGTCATAGTGTTAATTGAAATATACTATGTCTAGACATTGTTCAAATCTCAGAAATCATGTATCTACCCCTAGCCCTAAAACTTCGTCTTATGAAGTCAAGCATGCATGAAGAGAAGTGGTTTTTGGTTTCAAACGTTTATGCAAAAGGTAAGCATGGATCCTCCTTAGTCACTGTAAAATGAAGCTTTTGGGAGGTTTGTGAAATTTCCATGTTTGAAACTCAAAACCACTTAAGACAGAGTTTATGGTTAGGTGTAGATACATGATTTTTCTTGTTTGAATATGTCTAGACCTTGTTTATCAACTTGAATTTTTTACTATATGATATAAGAAGGCTATATATGTGCTTTGGTTTTTCATTTTTTTGATTTCTTTTGAATTTTTTATGCCTATTTAAATCTTGGTCAAATCCTATGTTTAAACAAGTTTAAAACATGAAAATGAAAAGGTTAGCATGAATCCTTCCTTACTCACTCTAAAATGAAGGTACTTGAAAATTTTATGTTTGAAACCCAAAACCCCAGTTCTCTTCATATGTTTGACTTCATAAGACATAGTTTAGGGTTAGGGGTAGATATGATACATGATATTTCTGCTTTGAAATATGTCTCTAGACCTTTGTTTATCAACTTGAATGCTTACTATATGACATAAGAAGGCTATATATGTGCTTTGGTTTTTCTTTTTTTTTTTTTGAATTTTTCTGAATTTTATGCCTATTTGAATCTTGGTCAAATCTTTAGGTTTGACCAAGGTTAAAACAAGTTTAAAACATGGCAATGAAAAGGTAAGCATAATTAGTAACTTCAAAATGAAGCTTTTGGGAGGTTTTTGAAATTTCCATGTTTGAAACCCAAAATCACTTCTCTCATGCTTGACTTCATAAGGCAGAGTTTAGGGTTAGGGGTAGATACATGATTTGTTTGGTTTGAATATGTCTAGACCTTGTTTATCAACTTGAATGCTTACTATATGACATTAGAAGACTATATGCTTTTGTTTTTTTTTTTTGAATTGTTATACCCATTTGAATCTTGGTCAAATCCTAGGTTTGACCAAGATTTAAACAAGTTAAAAAATTGAAAATGAAAAAGGTAAGCATGGATCCTTCTTAGTCACTGTAGAATGAAGCTTTTGGGAGGTTTGTGAAATTTCCATGTTTGAAACCCAAAACCAGTTCTCTTCATATGTTTGACTTCATAAGACAGAGTTTTTATCACCTCCGCTTCAAGACCGACAAGTGCATCCCCGCCTATCGTCGATGCTACACCATGGCCAAGGAGTCCCCCAAGTGGACCAACAACACAAACCCCGCCATATATGTCAAGGTGAACTCCTTCCTCTCTATGGTCGATCTCAACACCAACTTGAATGGTATGCTACCTCATGCCTATCATCATGATGTCTATAGGTGCCGACGTCGACAAGGACCAAGAGAGAAGGAACCCCCATGGTGCAAGGAAGAAGGAAGAGGAAGAGGAAGAAGAAGAGGGAGGAAGAGGCCCTGCCGGCTCAAAGGCCGGTCAGACCGGGCCACCGACCAGGAAGGGCACTGCCGCCCCAAGCACGCCGGCACTGCCGGCCCAACCGGCACTGCCGCCCCGAGCATGCCGGCACTGCCGGCCCCACCAAAGTCAACTGCATCTCAACCGTTGATTTGTCATCTATGGACCAGGATACTTTCTGTAATGCCCCTTTTACCCCTGTACGAATCTGGACCTATAAATACCTCTTCCCTTCCTCCAGATTAGGGTTAGACAAGATTTAGGCTTAAACATGACTTTGAGCTTTGTCTCCCTAGGGTTTCATCCCCTTTGTATCAAGGCTCTCTTGTGGATTTCTACTCTTCATGGATGATTCAAGGCTCATACCTCTCTCATCCAAGTTCTAGTTGGATCTCCTCACCAATCTCCCATTTCTTAGATTCTACCCAAGGGTCTCTCTAAGAAGTGGTTCTATTGGCTTGGTCTAACCTACCAAGGGAGTAAATTTGGTTTGTGTTGGGTTGTGTGTGTTTGTATCTGGATCTTGTGTGTGTTCTTCCTCTTTCCCATCTCATTCATCCACTCACTTGGTCAAATTCGTGGGATCTGGGCACATCCTAGCCCTTAGGTCTATACCACTGGCATCTTAGACCTCATCATATGGTATCAGCAGCTCTTGGTTACCGCGATTTTGACCCCCAATTCCACCAATTTCGCCCAAAAATTTTCCAAAAAAATTCCCCTAAAAATAGCCCTAAAATTGCCTTTGGTCAGATCCGATTTTGTTGAGTTTTGAGTGGTTTTGATCCATGGATTTCGTGTTCCTATGGTAGATCTACATCCTCCAAATTTCACAAATTCCTTCTATATCTCCGATTCACGTTTCCGTCCGGATTTCCGCCGCTCCTCGCGTCGTGCTTGGGCATCGAGTTCGTCGTGGCGCCTAAGATCGTCGGCAGTGCACGGCCGGCACCGCGTCGACCGGCATCGCGGTTGACCGACCGCACCGCGCTGCGCCTTCCCCACCATCGTGTGCTTCTCCGCGTCCGCCCACACCATGGCCGTGTCTCCACCGCTCCAAATCCGCAGCGCTTCACCACTCGCCGCCCCGCTTCGCCGCTCGCTACACAGCCGTCATCAGCTTGAACGCTCGCCACTAGCTTCCACCGCGCGCCCGCTCCACAAACTCTCACTCCAACCACCAAGACGCAACAGCTCCACCCAGCACCCTCCGCACAAGCGCCTTCCGAGCCGCCCGGCTCCGCCTAGCGCCGCCTAGCTCCCGCTCCCCGCGTGCGCCTCTGTGGTGACCAGCCACGCTCCGCCCCGCGCACACGCAGCCGAGCCGCACCGTGAGCAGCAACCAGCGCCCGACCATCACCTCCGTCGTTTCTCCCCAAACAGCCTTCGCCAACCGCGCCCGTGCCTGCCCACCTCGCCCAAGCCCAACCGCATCGTCCAATCGCTCAGCCCGCTTGTTCCCAATCGATTTTGGCCAAGCCTCTGCCCAGCGGCACCGCCGGGAGCCACGCACCGGCACTACCGGCCTGCTCACTCCGCACTGCCCACTCCCGCACCGCCGGCCACAACACAGCTGGCATCCGCCACACATGCTGTTTCGCTGCTCGTCGTTCATCTTTTGCCCCATATTTTGACAACTTTCCTGGGCGCCCGTTTGATCTCAAACTTTGACAGCTATCTCGCTCTCATTTTGACTCTAATTTTGACACCTTTTCCTCAAATTTTCTCCGATCAAAATTTTGACACCTTCGATCGCTCGTCAGACCCAAATTTTCTAGCATTGACTTATTTTGCCCTAGCTCGGCTGAGTGCAAGGCTCAGCCCATCAAGCTTCCGTCTACATCAACATCGCGGCGACACCTTGGGCACCCCGGATGCCGGCGCAACTATGACACCATCGTCGCCATCATCGCAAGTTGTGTGTTCCGACACCGCCTAACATTTTCATCTAGGTATAACTTGCTCACCTAACCTTGTAGCCCCTCTTCCTTTTGCGATCTATCCTATCGAGCATTGCTTATCAAGTGTTGCGAGACATTGCACGTGGCCCCGATTGTGAGGTGTGTGTAGTGTGGAGTCAAGCTTATAAGCAAGGACTCGAGTGGCAAATAAAGAAGCGAGGCTAACGCTAACATAGTGCGAGAAAAAGCCGCAAGTGTACAAAGTGCCACCATAGATACAAAAGAGTGCAAGTGCCACCATAGATAGTGTACAAAGCGCCACCATAGATACAAAAGAGTGCAAGTGCCACCATATACAAAAGAGTAAAAGCTTTTAAGCAAAAGAGAGAAGAGAAGAGAGGCCGCGTGTGAATCTTGTTGTCTCTTACTTTGCAACCAAAGCTTTGATCTCTTCTTGTGTTAGTGTGACATTGAGCACCACCTTGCATATAGGTTCTTGTTTTTCCGCTCGTTCCTTGGTCACACTAACCCCAATCATCTCGTGTGTGAGTTCCACATCATTCGTGTTTCCGTGATCACCATTTGGACATTTGATTTTTGGAGCTTACCCACTCTTAACAACAAACTTGATTTCGGATTTTGACTTTTGGCTTTCCACCATCCTCACCTACCACCATATTTGCTAGCTTTTGCGTGTGTCTTTGTGTGTGTACCCAACACAAATTGATTTATTCTCTTGGTTTAGTTAGTTGACCCAATTCTATCACTTCAAGGTGAGACTTGACGGTAGTTTCTTCCACTAACATCCACCATATAGCTTTTGTCGTGCTAACATGGATAGTGAAGAAGAGGATATGGAAGACTACATGGACTACTTCGAAGAGGATACCTCCGCAAGCACCGCGGATGTGGAAGAGCATGTGGAGCTCGACACCAACTATGGCTCCGCAAGCATCGCGACATGAGAGCATGTGGAGATCGACACCAACTATGGCTCCGCAAGCATCATGGACATGACCGACATCGAGGAGCTCTACATCGACAATGGCTCAACAAGCATGGACGACATGGTGGAGCACCACCACGAGGACGACATCGACCCCACCATGTACACCGCCGAGGCGCCCACATACCCCTACTTGGCCAATGGAACTACTTATGACGGTTGCGGACCTTCAAGACGGCGCCACCATGAGAGTGCTTATGCACATGATCATCTACATCGAGCTCATCATATGGATCATCAAGAGCGTCCCCAAATACGATCGTCATCGACACTCCTCTCCGAGCCTGCACAAGGCGCCAACAAATAACATGCCAAGGACCGTCATCGACTCACACCATCTCATGATAGTCGTCGACCACTACCACCTCATGGTCTCCATCGACATACGTCCCCACATGACCTTCGCCGACACAAGCCACCTCATGATCGCCATCGACCATCATCTTCCAAGGATCTTCGACGACACCCATCAAGACATGGTGATGAGGCACGAAGACGAGAGCCTCGACATGAAGGCGACAAACACCATCATAGGGTGTCTACCACTCCAAGGATGGAGAGGGCACATCAAGAGGACTTTCCTCATAAGGCGACTCCTACATCTTGTGCCACCACCATAATGGCCCCTACCTCGTCCCATGCCTATGGACTCCGATGCTACAAGTGCTATACCCGAACAAGGAAGGTGTGGATGATGCCTCGCTACGTTTCCCCGTAGGGCACACACGCACACGTAAATACGAGCCGATCGGCTCTCAGGTTATCCTGTGAATCGGCTCATGGAGCCGATTCACCCATGATTCGTCCAAGGTGGCCGAATATATGGTGGTCCTGCTTGATCAAGATAAAGCATATGAGATCCACGACGATCTAGGGTTTTCACCGCATAATCGGATCATCCTACTCACGATTGGGCCTCGCGCTCACGCACGGTGACCGTAAGCCAGCCCTAGACAAGGCCTAAAAACCAACACTAGGTTGATCCTCGGAACATCCTGTCTAGGGGCAGCAAACTACACGCCGCTGGATCCTCCAACCCTTTGTAAGGCCTAACTATTGCAGATATTAAACTAATCCTTGATGAATCAAGGAGTCATCAACGGATCGATCTACTAAATAACGATCAAGCGGGGTGCCGCCCCTGCACCCATGATGAGGTACAAGGACGGCTAGATGCGCAAGGGTTGCACTACGAAAGCATATGATACTAGGAACAATGCTAACCCTAACACATCTATGATAACTACGTTGCTCGCCATCAAAAGGGCTTCAGTACGAGCAACGCATGAACAACTAGGCAGGCTCGTGCTGCCTAGATCGCGAGATGCGATCTAGGCAACATGGTGCTTACCGGAGGAACCCTCGAGACGAAGGAGTTGGCGATGCGCCGAGATTGGTTTGTGTTGAACGTTGGTTGTTGTTTATTCCATAAACCCTAGGTACATATTTATAGTCCAGGGGACTTTCTACTGTGGGCGTGCACTAAACCGTGCACGAGATAAATTCTAACTTCTACATAACCTACTATAAAGATACACGGGCTAACTAGCCCAAATTTGGTAAACAAGGCCGATTCACATATTTCTTCTATATGTGTATATCTTCAAATCCGTCTTGATCGCGGCCCACTTCTGGCTTGGTCAAATTCCGGTGATAACACATGCCCCCCTGGTTTTGGAAATGACATTTCCAAAATCATTATGCTTTTCTCTCGTAGGGT
>JAUUTY010001406.1:0-53658 GCA_030979885.1 Lolium multiflorum
ATCAATGCATAGAACGCGTGGTATACTTTTCTCCTAACTTTGTGACGAATGCAACCCAAAGCGCGACTCGCCCCGTTAAACATTGTATTTCTTTCAACTTTGTTGGCTTTCTCATAATAACGATGGCCTGTATTTTTCGGGATTAGCTTCAATCCCTCTTGCTGATACTAGAAACCCGAGAAGTCTCCTGCAAGAACTCCAAAAGAGCACTTTGTCGCGTTCAGCTTGAGAACTTGTCGAAGTTGTCGAAGGTTTCTTTCAAATCTTCGATCAGAGTTGACCCTTTCTTTGATGTTATTACGACATCGTCGATATAGACTTGTACATTTTTCCCGATCTGTGTTGCTAGGCACTTCTGCATCATCCGCTGATATGTTGCTCCCGCGTTTTTCGGCCAAGGGCATTGTTTTGTAGCAAAACACGCCATAGGGTGTGATGAAAGCTGTCTTGGCTTCATCTTCTTCTTTTAATCTTATCTGATTATAACCAGAATATGCGTCCAGGAAGGAAAGGCGTTCGCATCCTGCCGTGGAGTCGATGATTTGATCGATCCTTGGGAGGGGGAAAGTGATCCTTAGGACAATGTTTATTGACACACGTAAAGTCAACACACATGCGAAGGACTTTTGTGTGTTTCTTCGGCACCATCACTGGATTAGATACCCACGTGGCTTTTGTAGATATTTCTCGATGAACCGGCATCTTTGAGCCGATCTATTTCTGATAACATAGCTTTGCGGCTAGGTTCCGAAAAACGCCGCAGTTTGTTTGATTGGTCTCGCGAGGGGATCCAAATTGAGGTGGTGCTCGGCAAGTTCCCTGGGTACTCCTGGCATGTCAGCTGGACACCATGCGAAGATTTTCCAGTGCTCACGGAGGAACTCGGCGAGCGCGCTTTCCTATGCGACATCCATGTTTGCGGCAATGGACGTCGTTTTCTTTGGGTGTCGGTCGGGTGGATCTGTACCTCTTTTGAATCTTTGGTTATATTGAAAGTTGGCTCCTTAGAAGATCTTCCTACCTCTGGCAGCACATCATAATCAGTGAACCTTGGTGCCGCATTCTGCTTGCATCCCGAAAGTTTCTGACAGTCGATGAAAATCTTTGTCGCATTTATCGTATAATGCAAAGCTTCCTTTGATTGTGATAGGTCCTTTAGGCCCCAGGCAACCTCCACAACAGATATGTATAATGCGGCACCGCCATGAACATGGCATACGCTGGTCGTCCCAACAAAGCATAATCTTTGTGACGGGAAATCCACCGAGTTCAAACTCCAGTTCTCTATCTGTGAACTTTCTCGGGTTCAGGCCCCGAGCGATCGAGTTGATCTTGCGATCGTGCTTGGCTTCTCTGATGCCAATCCGGAAATTGGAAGCATGTGTCGATTGGTTTCAGATTTGCTAGGGATATGTTCATCTTCCTCAATGTATCTTGCATACATGAGATTTAAGCTACTGCCGCCATCTATGAAAACTCTCGACACGTCAAAACCAGCGATTACAGCGGGTAAGATGAGTGCTGATTGTCCTGGTCGAGGGACTTGTTGCGGATGGTCTGCGATTGTGAAGCCGATGTCTTGCCCCGACCAATTTAAGTACTCGACCGTTGGTGGAGGCATCTTCTCTGCCATGAACACTTGTCGAGATATTACCTTCTGCTGGACGGCCTAGCTTTCTGAATCATCGAGACCACACCGTTAGATTTGGGGTCAACATATGGAGGTGGGTGTGGTGCTGCCGCAATTCTAAGCTGGCGATTTTCTTCGGTAATTGCGGGAGGAGGTGGAGGTGAATCTCGCTCCTTAGCTCCCGAGTTTACGGTGTTGCTTGGAGGCATTTGATTCCTGCGGCTCGCGGCATTGCCTGAAGTGCGGCGATCTTTACGGAGATGTCTGTGTCTCTTTCCATTGTTGTCGAGGTAAAAATGCATTTGACACGGACCGTTCATCATCTCCTCGGGAGACACATAAGGTCTTTTGAATCCTTGGTCCACTATTTTGCATGTGCCGCGAAAATCACCTCTATTGTCGCCCGTGTTGCTCGTTGCTCCTTTGATAATCATCTCGACTATTTCCTCCCCGGGATTTCCCCGAAAACCAGCCGATATGGCCGGGAGCGTCATTGTTGTAGAAGCTGGCAGAAAATGGCAGCCTCTATTTTGATAATTTAGAGCCACGATCCTCTTGTGGCTTTGTGTCTCTTGTTGTTGTATATTCGTCTTCTCCATCTGCCCATTTATTGGCTATCTCCATGAGTGCTGATATGGTCTTAGGGTTTGTTCTCCCTAAGTCCTCGATGAAATCTGTCGGCGGACTCCTGCCACGAACGCATCTATTGCCCTCTCGTCGGATATATCCTCTGCCGAGTTCTTTATGATGTTCCATCGCTATATACTTCCTCATCGACTCGTCGTGTTTTGTCGGCATGCCCTCAGCTCTTCCAACGATGCAGGTTTCTTGCACGTGGATCGGAAGTTTTTCACGAAGATGTCCTCAAAGGTCTCCCAGTTGTCGATGGAATTTAAGGGGAGTTTCTTTATCCAAGATCTTGCGGCACCACTCAGGTGAACTTGGATACTTTGCATAGCTGTTGCTCTGGTTCCTCCTACCAGTTTTACCATCTCGAGACACGAGCCAATCCTCGGGATCTTGCAGGCCGTCGGACTTCTTGAAATTTTTCGAGTAACTTGAACCCTTTTGGGACTCGAGTTTTTCGAACTCTTCTCGTAAAGAAGCACAGGAGCCCACACATATCTTCGTCGGCAAGCTCTAGCGAGTCTTGGCGCCTCCCTTCTTTCTTGTCGCGCTATGTCCACCCTTACTTGGACTGCTGTGTCTCTTACTCCACTTGCTCTTGGTGGGTCTTGAACTGCTGCAGCGGGTCGTGGACTATTTTGTCTAGGATTTTCTTCGGGAGGCGTTGTTGCAAACGCTGTTCCCATTGCTCCTACTCCAGCCATCGCCATATTGAACAATGGTTCTCTCGGGTCCCCGGGAGGTGGTCTGGACGCCAAGATATAAGCTTGTGTTGCCATGTAACCTGCCTCTGGCGTTTTGGGATGATATTTCCTCTTTCATCGATCGACATAAAGGACATGTCGAGATTTTTGGATTATGTTTCCTCTCTGCTTCGGGTATGTTTTGCAGCCGAGACATTGCTCTCCTCCGGGCTTCTCTGTGACTGCTCCCGGGATTCTAGATTGTCGACTTAAATACGCTAAGTGTGATCACGGAAGGCACTTCCTTCTCCTATTCGGGGATGCTTTATCTACATTTTCCAACTCTGCTTACTCGAGCAAGTCTATATTGATATGCTGAAGTTCTTGTACGGTAACGGTGGTGGTCATAGGTTACGAACCATCCATGGCTTTTCGCGGCCCTATCCCCACGCTTCTTGCGGGGATTTGTACTCTTGCGCGAGTTGAGGATCCGGGATATTTAGTGCCTAAGCCATGTCTGATCAACGGGATCGACGTATGGATTTCCCAACTCGTCGAAAGCCTCACTGATGTTTGCGGGTCTGATGTGCTTGCCCCTTCTACCACATAGATGATGATATTTTGTGCATTGATTTTTATCGGGATTGGTGACACCATCATATAGAGTGGTGAAGACCTTTCCGATGACGACGGACTTGTCGATGAAGTTGAAGGCATCGACCTTTGTCGGAGTGTTGCTTATAAAGGAGTCCATGAGACGACTCGAGGATGTATTGCTGAAGATCTTGGCGAGGCTTTCCGCTTGCCTTGTTGTCGACGAGAAGTATGGCGACGAAAACTCCTCGTCACTTGTCGAAAAGTTAGAATCGACCGCTGAAAATTCCGACGAGATCGGAACTTCGAAACGGTAGGATCCTTCCTTGTTGGCGCCAAATCGGAATTCTCCGAACGTCATGATGATGGGCTCCTCCAAGGCACATGCATCCATACGGGAGGCGGGTGAGGAATAAAATTGAATAGATCAGTTTTTCCCTTGTTACCTCGATCCATCGCGTTGCTTGCTGTTGATGAAGTCGAAGATCTTGAACGTGCCATCGAGATCGGCTCCTTGCAACCTCTAATCCACACAGACGGCGCCAATTGACAAAGGATTAACTTGTCAATGCCTACAGATTGTAGACTAGGGTTTTGCTAGAAGTAGAGGGCAAGTAGATCTCGAAGGTTTAGGCGAAAAGTACTCGACGATTATGAAAACTAGGGTTATGTTGACGATGGATTTCAATCCTTTCTTTGTCCCTCGACTCCCTTATAGGAGGTGGAGCCGAGGTTTCGTATTTTTACAAGTTACAGAGTCCGGGACGGTTTTTAACTCATCGCCAGATTACAAATAACACTTCTATTACAACTCTAGCTTTCCTTAATATATCTTGAACTCCCGAATCTTATTCTTCGGATAGTGGGCCTTAATAAACTCCGGGTACCATCTTCGAAGAGCCCATCCGGGATGCCTATGTCACTTGGGGATGCCCCGGTGGTTCATCCTTGTACTTTAAGAAGACTCAAGCATCTAAGCCAGGGATGCCCAAGGCATCCCCGCCTTGTCTGACAACTTATGAGGTCACTTCTAGTGAAACTATATTTTTATTTCGTCACATCTTATGTACTTTACTTGGAGCGTATGTGTGCTTTTATTTTTAGTTTTGTTATTTTCATTCTCTGAATAAAATAGGATCCTAGCCATCCTTGTGTGGGAGAGAGACACGCTCCGCTTTTCATATGAACACTAGTGTTCTTCATTCTTACTTTTAATGTTCAATGGCGAAAGTTGATCGCTTCACTGTTGTTATTTTGTTGGAATGAGAAAATGCTTCATATGGTCTTGAATAATTTGATACTTGGCAATTGTTTTGAGCTCTCATAAATCATGTTTAAGCTCTTGCATCATATGTTTAATCTAGTAGTGGAGAACTAGTATTGTAGAGCTTGTTGAAATTTGGTTTGCATGATTGGTCTCTCTAGAATCTAGATATTTCTGGTAAGTGTTTGAGCAACAAGGAAGACAATGTAAGTCTTATAATGCTTGCAATATGTTCATATGTAAGTTTTGTTTAATATAGGTTCATACTTGTGTTTGCTTCAAACAACCTTGCTAGCCAAAGCCTTGTGCGGAAATGCTTCTCGTGCATCCAAAACCTTGAGCCAAAACCTATGCCATTTGTGTCCACCATATCTACCTACTATGTGGTATTTTTAGCCATTCAAGTAAATACTTCATGTACTACCTTTAAATCAATTCAAAAAGCTATTATCTCTTATTTGTGTCGATGTTTTATAGCTCACGAGGAAGTATGTGGCGTTTTATCTTTCAATCTTGTATTTACTTTTGAGAGACTTTCACAATGGACTAGTGGCTCATCCACTTATCCAATAATTTTGCAAAAAGAGGTGGCAATGGGGTTCCCAGCCCCAATTAATTAACTTGCATTAATAATTCTCTTCACATGTTTTGCCCTGATCTATCATTAAGCAACTTAAATTTGCAAAATAGACACTCCTCCATGGTATGTGAATGTTGGAAGGCACCCGAGGATCGGTTAGCCATGGCTTGTGTAAGCAGGTTGGGGGAGTGTCATCTAATAAATAAAACTAAAGTACATGTGTAAACAAAAGAGAAGAGGGATGATCTACCTTCCTGGTAGAGATAACGTCCTTCATGGGAGCCGCTCTTGAAAGTCGGTTGATAAGGTAGTTAGAGTACCCATTACCATTCGTTGACAACAACAAAAACCTCTCAAAACTTTACTTTTATGCTCTCTATATGATTTCAAAACTTGAAAAGCTCTAGCACATGATTTAATCCCTGCTTCCCTATGCGAAGGGCCTATCTTTTACTTTATGTTGAGTCAGTTTACCCATTTCCTTCCATCTTAAGAAGCAAACACTTGTGTCAAGTTTGTGCATTGATTCTTACATACTTGCTTATTTGCATTCATCATATTACTCTATGTTGGCAATTATCCATGAGATATGCATGTTGGAAGCAATTGCTGAAACTTATATCTTCCTTTGTGTTGCTTCGATGCCTTTACTTTGAATTTATTGCTTTATGAGTTAACTCTTATGCAAGACTTTTGATACTTGTCTTGAAAGTACTATTCATGAAAAGTTTTGCTATATGTTATCTATTTGTTAGCAAACTATAGATCATTGCTTTGAATCACTCCATTCATGTCATATACTTTACAATAATGTTGATCAAGATTATGGTGGTAGCATGTCACCTCGAAATTATTTGTGTTATCGTTTACCTACTCGAGGGCGAGTAGGAACTAAACTTGGGCTTGATACGTCTCCAAACGTATCTATAATTTCCCGATGTTCCATGCTTGTTTTATGACAATACCTACATGTTTGTTCACACTTTATATCGTTTTGATGTGTTTTCCCGGGAACTAACCTATTGACGAGATGCGGAAGTGCCAGTTTTGTTGTTTTGTGCTGTTTTTGGTTTCAGAAATCCTAGTGAAATATTCTCGAATTGGACGAAATCAACGCCGGCATCTTAGAATTCCACGAAGCTTCGAGAACACCGAGGAGGCACGAGAGGGGAGCACAGAGGCCCCCACACGCAGGGCGCGCGGCTGGGGCAGGCGCGCCCCTATGGTGTGGCCCCACCAGGGCTCCACCGACATCGCCCCTTCGCCTATAAGAAGCTCCCTGACCTAAATCTTCGATATGGAAAAGCCACGGTACGAGAAACCTTCCAGAGCCGCCGCCATCGCGAAGCCAAGATCTGGGGACAGGAGTCTGCTGTTCCCGGCACGCCGCCGGGGCCAGGGAGTGCCCCGAGGAAGGCTTCTCCATCGACACCACCGCCATCTCCATCGACGCTGCTACTCCCATGATGAGGAGGGAGTAGTTCTCCCTCGAGGCTAAGGGTTGTACCGGTAGCTATGTGGTTAGTCTCTCTCTCTGTACTCCAATACAATGATCTCATCAATTGCTTTGCATGATTGAGATCCATATGATGAGCTTTGTATCGCTACTAGTCTATGTGCTACTCATGTGATGTTATTAAAGTAGTCTATTCCTCCTGCATGGTGTAAAGGTGCCAGTGTGTGCACCGTGTGGTTCTTGTCATAGGCTATGATCATAATCTCTTGTAGGTTGTGGAATTAATTATCACTATGATAGTATTGATGTGATCTATTCCCCCTTTCATAGTGTAATGTGGACAATGTGTATGCTATGTTAGTTCTCGGTTTTTGCAAAGATCTATTATGCTCTAAGGTTACTTAAATATGAATCTTGAATGTTGTAGCGCTTGTTAACTCCGGCAGAGGGAGCTCTTGTAGCCCTACACAACGAATGGTGTTTGTCATCCAACAAAGAGTGTATGTAGCACAAATGAGAGAAGTTATTATTTATTATGCGATCAATGTTGAGAGTGTCCACTAGTGAAAGTGATCCCTAGGCCTTGTTTCCAAACATCGAATCTCCGTTTATTTACTGTTATGTTGCATGTTTACTCGCTACCATATTTTATTCCAGATTACTATTATCACTCATATACATCCATACTACTTGTATTTCACTATCTCTTCGCCGAACTAGTGCACCTACACTAACAAGTGTATTAGGTGTGTTGGGGACACAAGAGACTTCTTGTATTGTGATTGCGGGGTTGCTTGAGAGACTATCTTTGACCTCTACCTCTCTGAGTTCGATAAACCTTGGGTGATTCGCTTAAAGGGAAACTTGCTGCTATTCTACAAACCTCTGCCTTGACACAACAAAGACCAAGCAAAGTATGTTTGTGTGTGATATTGGAGCACATCATCGATGACATGTCCTTTCATGGTCACAACACCGTTAGCACAACACAAATTTATCAAGAATAATGCATGTGCAAGGTCAATGTGTAAGAACTCCATGTGAACATCTTCCAAATATGGAAACACAAAAACTCCAAATTGTGAGACAACTATGATGTCCATCTCATGTAGAAACTCATGTGCATTGTTGCACTCAAGGCATCGGAAAGAGAAATTGTTCAACATCCTTGAAGCAATAAGAGGAGAATTTGGCAAAACACATAAGTGGAAGTGTCCAAAATATCATCAACATGTGTGCACAAAAACCATTGAGAGAAATTGGTCCTCATTTTTGGTGCAACACAAGACATATCATCAAAAAGTTCACCAAAACAACATTTACACAACCGTGCGTGCCAACAAGCCAAATGAAAGAGAAATTGGTCAACTTGTTTGAGCAACACCAACGGTAAGAATCACATCATCATGCTTGCACAAAGAACCATAAGAAAGAGAAATTGTTCGGCATGTTCAATGCAAAGCATGGGGAAAGGTATTAGAGCCGGGTTCGATCTTGAACTCACTTGTATTATGCTCTCAAGATCTCTCTTTGTCAACTCGTGCTCAATCGAGGTTGACATTAGCATTCTTGTACCTACACACACAATAGGCAAAGCAAAGAACATGTGTGCATGGTATATGAACACATCATCCATCATGATGGTCCATCTCTTTTACACATCACCATTAGCGTTAAGCAAAGCATCATAATAGATATGGTGAATATGCGGAGTAAACATGGGAACATGCTCAACATGTATATATGCAAAGTCTCCAAAATTTGAGAGAGCTATGGGGGCAATCTCATTTACAAGCATGTTAACATTATGGCAAACCAAGCATTGGAAAGAGAAAGTGTTCAACATTTTGGTTGCATTAATGGGAGAGTATTGCAAGCATTTTTCACAAAATATGTTCAAAATTTTATCATTGTTGTCGACAAACCTAGGGAAAGAGCAATTGTTCGGCAAGGTTGTCACAACACAAGCATCATCATCATCATCATCATTGCAAGCAACACATGGGAAAGAGAAATTGTTCAACAAGTTGCATGCAATGGGAGATATATTGAAACACTCATAGCATGGCATGATCATATTGTCACAAGCAAGTAATTTCACATGAACAACAATGTTATCAAGCAAAGCATCACATGGAGGAATGAAAGAATCAAGTGACGTAGCAAATGTATCATCAAGATCATGCATGCACTCATAGGTCATCATGTCCACTAGTGGGATCATGGCATCATCAACACCTATATCGTTACCTTTGTAGTCCGACTCATTTGAGGTAGGTGTTGTGGAAGTGGTAGGCTCCATGTGGCCTCCATGTTCATCTTCAAGCAAGCATGGTGTGATAGCATCATCTTCATGCACCATGTACATCTTCTTTTCCGTGATTGGCTTCTCGTCATCCATGGAACCTAATGAGACATAAGAGAACACACTAGAGGTAGAGGGTAAGTTGTTAGAATTTGAAATAGCCTCACATGACCTATCAACTACCACTCTCATCTCACTTGGTGTATCACTGATGCTCTCGAAGTGGAGACACTCAAGCTCACATATAGTGATGCACTCATCTCACATATAGTGGAGTCGCTCATCTCACATATAGTGGAGTCCCTCATCTCACATATAGTGGAGTCCCTCATGTCCATGGCAATGGCGTCGTCGATGTCCGAGCAACCTAGCAAAGAGGAAGACAACACAAGAGGAGTAGAGGTTAGTGTGTTAGAAATCAAAACGTCCTCACTCAATTCATGTGGTGTGTCACTCTTGCTCTCAAGGTGTTTGAGTATGCGTTGCACTCGGCTTTATCTTGGGTGGTCATCTTGGCCATTTGAGCATCTAGCTCGGCAAAGTAGGCTCTCATCTCGGCTTGTTCTTGTGGCGTCATCATGTATAACTCTCACTAGGATAGGTGTATGTATGGTGGAAAAAGAACTATCAAAAGGTCAAAACTCACAACAAAATCGAGAAAATGGTTCAAGTTAGAGAATAACCGATATGTACTCACACACACTCAAAGCACACACAAAAGGCTAAGAACTCTATATGGTGGTAGGTGAGGAAGTGGACAGCAAACGAAAAGAACCAAAGAAAATGTCTATTGTCAAATGTGAGTAAGATCTAAAGTCAAATGTCAAAAGCGGTGATCTATGTCGAGGAAACACGGAAACACACACAAGGAAGAACAATGGGGTTAGCGCGACCAAGGAAGTGAGCAAGTAACAAAGATGATCCTAACGAAGACTATTAGCTCGTTGTCACGCCAACACAAGAGAGATCGTAGCTTGGTTGCATATGAGAGAAGCAACTAGATTTGCACAAGATGTCACTCTTCTCCTTTCTCTCTTAGTGCGTACAAGCTTTGCACTCCTTTGTATTGGTGGACACACACTCTTTTTTTATTTTTTTTTCTATTTTTTTCACTTTTTTTTCTATGCTTAGAAGCTTTATTTTTCTCTATGTATATGTCACACTTTTTCTTCCTTTGTGTATCTTTCTCACCGAGCTTGCTTCGGAGCTTTTTACTCAACACAACGCACACACACATCCTCTCACGGTCGTGACACTTGTACATGCTTCGGAACACTCGGAAAGCCACTCTCAATGGGATAGGTACACAAAGAATGAAACGGGGCTACAAGGGGTGGGGCAAGTTATACCTATTGATATTAGGCGGTGTTAAGCACACGAACTTGCGATGATCGAGGTGGTGTCGAAGTTGCGCCGGAATCCGGGGTGCCAAAGGTGTCGTCGCGGTGTTGGTGTAGGCGCGAAAGCGGAATAGACAACCAATGCACTCCAAATCGAAAACCGGACAAATTAAGTCAATGCCCAAAAAGTTGGGTCAAAACGAGCGGTCAAAAGTTGGGTTCCAAAAATTATCAAAAATTAGACGTGGACTATGTGAAGTAGTTGGAGGATGTTGTTAAAGTTTGGAGTCAAACGGGCTCCGGAAAGTTGTCAAAATTTGGGGCAAAAAGAGGAGTCAAATGGGCTCGGAAAAATTGTCAAAATTTGGAGTCAAGATGGTGGAATTATGGTCAAAATTTGAGGTCAAACGGGTTCCGGAAAGTTGTCAAAAGTTGGGGCAAAAAGAGGAGTCAAAATTGGACGAAAGTTGAGTCAAAAATGCGCGTTGGGCGGTACTTCTGGTCCAGTTCCGGTCTTGTTTCGAAAATACACTAATTAGAACCAGAGAGTTACTGCAAGGCAAACTGCTGTTTTCGGAAGTAGAGCGGAAGTTGGGCGGATATTCCGTCGGGCCGGAAGTACCGGAGATTACGGCCGGAAGTACCGGTCCGTGAAAATTTCTGGCGATTCGAGGAATTTGCTCGCGCGATCTGTGAGCGAAATCGAGCTGGGGCGTTGCTTGGCCTGGTGCGATCGTAGCTTGCGCGCGCGTGAGAGGAGAGTTGGCAGGAGCAGCGCGTGCGTGGCCTGGGGGCGAGCTGGAGGTTGGGCGCTGCGGCAGGCCGGGATGGGCGGCGCGGTGGGCTTGCGCGGGGTCGAGCTGGGCCTGGCGGCTGGTGGATGCGCTCGTGCGGCTGGAGCTTGGCCGGGCGCGGCGGCAGAGTGGGGCAGTGGGCGCTGCAGGTGCGGTGGCGTGGAGCTGCGGCGGCCGCCGCGGTTTGGGCTCGTGGTCGAAGCGGCGGACGATGGTGGTTGGCCGGCGCTGCGGCTGCAGGCCAGGGGTGGCGGCACGGCCGGGCCCTGGCTGGACGGGGCGGAGGCCTGGGCGGAGCTGGCGAAGTAGGTGGGCCAAGGCGAAGCGGCTTGGAGGTGAGCGCTGCGGAGTGGAAGACGACGACGCTGGCGGCTGTGGTTGTTTGCGGCTGCGGCTAACGGGCGGGCGACGCGGCGGTTAGAGCATCTCCGGCGATTTGGAGCTCCCCACGTCCAAATCCAGCGAATTGTTGTCCTAGATTGGAGGGAAAATTTGGTCTAAGGAGGCCCATCTTCCCAGCCGCGAGCCCATGATGACTTCGGCGAATTCAGACAAAATTAGCGAGTTCGTTTAAACATAAGCGAATTTTAATGATATTTAACATATAGGCGAGTTCGCACATAAATAGGCCAGTCGTACATATATTTGAATTCGGCGATTGGCAAACTAAACTTAAACTAAATAGCGGCCTACTACATGCCGAAATGGCGGTAGAAGGACGTGTAGTCGCCGCCATCGTCGTCGTCGTCGTCGCTCGAGCCGGCGTTGTCCTGGGGCGGCGGAGCCTCGTACCAGCGGCTCGTGCCCTGGCCAGCGTCGCCGGTGCGTGGCGGCGACGGAAGGTACATGTCGTCGTCGCTGCTCTCCTCGAGCTTCACCACCTCCCTGGGCGCGGCGCGAGCGGCGAGTTGACGCGCGACGGCCAGATCCAGTAGCCGTCGCTGCTGCTCCGCCTCCTGGCGCTCCCAGTCGCGCCTGGACCAGTCCAGTGCGGCGTCGTCCGCGCGCTTCGCCTCCTCCATGTCCTTCAGCGATCTGGCGATCGCCTCCGCCACCGCGGCCTCCTCCGCGCGCCTCGCCTCCTCCTCGGCGAGCTGGTTTGCGGCGAGCTTGTTTGCGCCGGCCTCTTTCTTCTTCTCGTCTTCTTCGCGCTGCGGAGGCGAGGCTAGTCGCGGATGACGGGCGCCGGCTCGCTGCGCCCTACGGTCGGCGGTGGCGGCCCCGGCTCCTTCTTGGCCGGTCGCCCACTCCTGCTTGGCGGTGGCCGCGTCGACCCGCCGGACACGGGCGCGACCGCGAGCCGGGGCAGCCGGGAGGATAGCGCCATCTCCCTCGGAATCCGGGAACTACCGTGCGTGGCGACACGGTAGGCACCGGCATCCCCGAGGGCCGGGGGAGTTTCCGTCCTCGATGTGCGCGAGCACATTCTCGAGGGTGCGACCAGGCGCGCCCACCATTGGCGGCGGCGGCGGCGTTATTCCTTGCGGGAGGTGGAGGAGGGCCGTCGTACGCCCGGATTTCGCGTTCATACTGCGCCGGAAGAACGCGATCCACGATTCGTGGTTGTCGGGGAAGAACCGCGGATCCGCGCGCTGCTCGTCACTGAGAGTGACGAGCACCTCGTTGATCGCCGTTTCGAGCAAGGCCCCCCCGTTGGCGGCGGCGGGATCGGCACGCCGCTGCGCTCGGCCTCCATCCCCGGTGCGCGGAAGTCGGCGGAGCCGGATCGCCCGCCCGTGGAAGAGTACGTCCCTCCCATTGGTGGAGAGCGGCGGCCGAAGCCGTTGTTGGCCGCACCGTCGTTCGCCATTGCTACCTCTTCGAGTTCGGGGAAGATTTGGTGGAATGCGAGAGAGAGGTGAGAGGCAGACGCGGTAGTTCGGCGATAAATAGAGGTAGCTGCGCGTGATACGACGACATTAGCTCGCCGCGTGGAAGCTACGCGGCCGGGAATGCGACCGGCGCGAGCTTTACAGCGCGCGGGCGATCGTGAGGGCGCGTCGGTCTCTCGCCGGCAAGTCGGGGCCACGAGACGCGGGAAGTTTCCTCGACGTTTGGCGCGCTTTCGTTTCGTCCGGAGTCGCGCCCCGGGGAGCCGGGGATGGCGTGGGATCGCCGGATGGATGAAGCCCAAATCCGGACGAACGAGGAACCGGGGGCGCGGCTGGGGCCGAATTACGCTGTCCGGATTGGAAAAACGTCGCTCGGGGGCCTCGGGGGGAGACGAGTGGGGATGCTCTTAGCGCTGGGGATCAGCGATTTGCTGGCGGGGAAGGTGGGGAGCTGGCGGCGCACGCGGGTGGTGGGGCCGGCGGTGGGCAGCTGGGGGATCGAGGCGCGCGTGGGTTGGTAGCTGGGCGCGCAGGTGGTTAGGAGCGAGCGGGGCACGGGCCTGCCGACGGCGTAGGTAGGTGCGGCGAGCAGGATTTGGCCCGCGAGAGCAGCGCGGTGGTGTTGGTGCTTGCGTAGGCGCGGTGGCGCGGTAGGTGGTTGGGCGGCGCAAACGGAGCGAGGGAGTGGAGCGGACCAGGGAGTCGCAGCGAGGAAGATGATGACCCAGAATATGGAGATTTTTGGCCAGCGGAAGTACCGGGGCTAGAGGGCAGAAGTGCCGGAAATAGCAAAATTTCTGGATCTGAATCTGGGACGACGAACAGCACGAACACGGGGCGGAAAAGTGGGCCGAAAATCGTCGGATTTGAGGGGTAAACGGTGGAATTTGACGGAGAAAAGTTGGGGAATGATAGATCAACACCAATGACACAAGATCTGTGGACCAAAACCACAAACAACGCAACAAATTCAGAGATCCAAATTCGAGCTATTTTTTGGGGAAAAATTTTTGGGGAAATTTTTGGGCGAAATTGGTGGAATTGGAGGGTCAAATCCGTGGCAACCTGGCTCTGATACCATATGATGCGGGCTAAGCCCGAGGGTGTGCCCAATCTTCACGGTTTGACCTGGGTGAGTGTGATTGCGGAGGGGATTCGCGGGGAAGTGGATGAACGCGAAGAACTCGATACAAACACACGCACACAACACAATCGGTTTGTTCTCGTTGGCCCGAACCACCAACTCGATAGAAGTTGCAAGGAAAAGACCTTTCGGTAGAAGTCCCGCAAAAAGATCGACGAATCGAAATCCTATAGATCTAGAAGGTTGAAAAGACCAAATCGATAGAAGTGCAAGCAAAAGACCCGAAAGGTAGAAGTGCAAGCAAAAGACCAATATTGGTAGAAGTCACCAAAGAGATACAATAGGATTCGATCGGAGCCCGGGTGGTACAATAGAAATAAATCTAAGGTGGGGGTTTCCCAAATCCACAAAGGGATAATAGAGGCATAAGCCAATTCATCTAAACATCATCTCTCCCTCATGAAAGGTGGGGGTAGGTTCCTATATATAGGTAGGGGGCCGAAGGGGTAAGTTACAAGCCAAAAGGGGCTGAGATCTGGGCGGAAGTTCCGGTCAGGCGGAAGTTCCGGTCGTTCTGGGCGGAAGTTCCGGCTGACGAGGATGCGGCCATGAGGGCGAAGTTCCGGTCGCAGCTCTTCAGTGCAAGCATCTTCAGTCTTGGATGGAATCTGGGGGCGGAAGTTCCGGCGGTGGTGGGCGGGAGTTCCGGCTTAGACGTCAGCTCCTCTTTCTCCCTTCTCTTACATGCTTCCGTGACATCGGCCTTCCGTCCTCGGGTCTCCATGGCATCCTCTTCCCTCCAGTACAACATCGTCAGGTTCTATCGTAGATCATGACGGAGTATGAAATCGTATATGTCGTCCCAAATAGAAGCTGAGCACGCGTAAGGAAAGATTCACCTTTGCGTCTTTTTGTAGTCTTCAGCGATGAAGCACGTGATGGTGAAGGCGAAGAAGTAGCGTATCGACCAAGACCCACGCAATATCTAGGACAAAGGCTGAGCTCCGGGATAAGTGGAAGAAGATAGTCCACGATGATAAAGAGGACGCGGAAAAGCTCCGTCAGGAAGATATTTGCCCTCGGAAGATCAACTTTGACAGTCCCACTGATCATCCGCCGCTCGCGACTCCAAAGGATAACATGAAGAAGGCGGCGGAGCTCCTGGCCAAGAATGATGAGGAAATCAACATTGGCCACCTCCGCACACTCGTCGCTAGCAATGAAGCAACGAGTAAGGTGGATACTTGTGAATTGGAGTGCAAACCGGGGAGTGTTCGACCACCTCGCGAAGAACGCCCCGGAAGGGAGCGTCATGATGAGGAATCGCGCACCGGATCTCGGAGCGCGGGGATACTCCACGGAACATCAAATCCAATCCTCATACCTTCGGATACCCTCGTGGGAACACTAAGGGAAAGGATCACGTCCATATCTTGGCGGGGACAAGTACCGAGGGAAACCCCATCTCCTGCGCCTGCAGATCGCCAGCCTCCTCCGCCCACCTCGTCGACAAAGTCCGGCCCCGAAGCCCCGGACCCCGGTGGCCTGGTGGGATCAACATTCACGACAACGTCGAGCCTCGAAGGAGACCGGAACAGGAACATGCTCCGGGCCCCGAGAGGAAGCGGAACGAGACGTGCGCTGAACCCAGAGGAGCCGGACCGAGGAACATCGCCTAACCCGGAGGACCGGAGCGAAGAGCATGTGCAAACCACATGCGGATCAAGGAATCTTGGGGAACGCCATGACGAGCGAGGCAGCAACCTTGGCCAGGAGCCGGCCCTTTGAAGGAGAAGGAGAATCGATGGCGGAACCAAGAAATCATGTCCCCTTGCGGATCCCCACATCACTACCTAGTGGAGGAAGCAGGAATTACGCTCCCGATCGAGATTCCCCGGTTCGAGGCGGAACTCACGCGTTACCGTGGGAACGTCTCAGTGACTACATGATTGAGTACACACTTGCCCAAAGTGTTTGTAAAGGAGGATAGAGAGGAGAAAATGCCAAAAGAGCTTGAACCTCAAGCTACCCGGAAACTTGAAGCACTATGATGGCAATGAGAGGCCCGTCTGGATTGATGACCTTTACTTAGCAGTCAGAAGCTGCGGAGGACCCAAATATATGGCTGCCGCATGCTCGATTGGCCTTGTTGGTCCATCCCGGACTTGGCTCAGCGATCTTCCGGAGAACTCCATCTTTTGTGGTTGACCTGAAGATTGCAGCCGAGAAACAGGGTTTCTACAAAGAGACCTTTCACGACAGATGGCTTGCATCCAAGCAAGAATGAAACCTCTCCCAGAACATATCTTACTCAGTGGTTAAAAACAAGAAAGCAGATACAAAACATGGACAATCGCACAGCTATGCTAGCCTTCATGGGTGGCTTAGGAGGGGAGGTTTGCTTCGGCACAAGCTAACGTGTCTATACAATGACCAAAAGCTGACCCTGAACAAGATGATTTCCATTGCCAGCACTCACACCACCGCCAATGATGACGCAGGTGGAGAACTGGCGGCCACAGACATACCCCTGCATAGCCAGAAGAAGAAACGTGATGGCGATAACAACAACAACAAGCAGAAGAATTCCCCCCGACGACCAGAAGAGCGGCGGATCTGACATGGTTGTCGTGACTTTCCAACGCAGCGGTCAAGGAGGTGGAAGAGGCCGCGGCCGTGGTGGCGGAGCCGGCAGGGGCCAGCAGCGCGCTGACGAGGTCACCGTAGCTGGGTTCCGCGCTCCCCAAACTTACGAAGAGTACAGAGACATGTTGTGTCTAGCCCATATTGATCCGTCTACAAGAAAGTCCTCCCACACCAATCGCAACTGCAAGTGGGTCAATGATCTCAAGACAGACCCGGAAGCAGGATACAAGCATGCTAGGAAGCACCGCCCCACGCGGCAAAGGAGACAAGGGCAAGAAGGACAAGGACGAGGATAGCTCCGAAGCAATGGATGGGGATGGATCTTCGCCGGAACCAAAAGATGGTGCCGCAGCTAACACCTCCAACCCATTTGTGAAGAAAAGCGTTGGTGCATACCACACCTTCCTCGGAACTCCAACAGTTCGGGCGAAGAAATCCGCCCTCCGGACCTTGAACGCTACGCTTCCGGGTTGTGCCGCAGTACGTCAGGTGGTCGGAAACTCCATGCACCTTTGTGAGCTGATCACCGGTCGTCATCCCAAAAGAGTGCTACGCTTTGGTTGTTAGTCCCCGCATCGGTATGACTTCTCTAAGTGCCTCATGGACGGCGGAGCCAACCTAAACATCATGTACCTGGAGACTATGGAGAGGATGAACCTTACCAAGGAATAGCTCAAGCACAGCAGCACCATGGAGTTCCATGGTTAGTTCCGGGTAAAACTCCCTGGGCAGCATCAAACTTCCCGTGGCCTTCGGCGATGTTAACAATTACCGCGAAGAGATGATCACGTTTGAAGTTGTGCCCTTCAAGAGCTCCTACCATGTAATTTTCGGCAGGCCCACCTACCACAAGTTTCACGCAAAGGCGTGCTACATCTACAATAAGCTGAAGATTTCGGGTCCTAAAGGTATGATTACCATATCCAGAGACTACAAGAACGGTCATGACTGCGAAGAGGGCGAAGCAGCCTTCGCGGAGTCAGTGATTTCCGGTACGGAGCTGCAAGGCTACAGGGCCGCGGTGGATCCGAAGGAGATGCACACCACCAAGAAGCAGATCACCGACCAGAAGACCTTGTTCAAGGCCGCGATAGACACCAAGAAGGTTGACCTCAAGGAAGGTGACGCCACCAAGCAAGTGTCTGTCGGAGCTGGCCTGGACCCCAAATAGGAAGATGCGCTCGAGTTCCTCAGAGCTAACATGGATATCTTCGCATGGCAACCTTCTGACATGTCCGGAGTACCAAGAGAACTCGCCGAGCACTACCTCAACATAAATCCGGGTGCAAAAACGGTGAAGCAAGAAGCTATGCGACGTTTTGGAGATAAGAATCACCGCGCCACTAGGAATGGAATTAGCAAAGTTACTAGAGCGGGATTTGTGGTAGTTATCCATACTGAGTGGGTTGCAAACCCCGTCCTTGTACCCAAAAAGACGAAATACTCAGAATGTGCATCGATTACTCGGCTTGAATAAGCATTGTCCGAAGTATCCGTTCCCCTTCCCGCGCATTGACCAAGTCATTGATTCGGCCAGCGGCGGGCCTCTGTGTTTTCTTGCATATTCCGGGTATTATCGGATGCGGATGAAGAAGTCGACCAAAAGCGAACTCATTCATCACACCCTTTGGCACTTACTACTATGTCACCATGCCCTTTGGTTTAGAAAAATGCAGGTGCTACCTACCAACGTATGATGCAGCGGTGCTTGAAGGACCAAATTGGCCGGAACGTACACGCTTACGTCGATGACATCGCAGCCATGACCCGGAAAGGATCCGACTTGATCAGCGACCTCAAGGAAACCTTCAAAAATCTCCGACGGTACAAGATGATGTTGAATCCACTGAAGTGCGTCTTTGGCGTACCAGCTGGAAAACTCCTTGGCTTCATTGTATCTTACAGAGGCATTGAAGTAAACCTGGAAAAAATCAAGGCTATTTAAACATCAAAAGGCTAACTTGTCTCAAAGATGTACAATGATTGACTGGTTGCGTCGCAGCAATTAGTCGATTTGTTAGTCGTCTTGGCGAGAAGGCACTACGTTTGTACAAGTTGTTGAAGAAAACATACAAGTTTGTTTGGGATGATGCAGTAGATACAACACTTCAGGGGTTGAAGTACATACTCTCCTCCCCACCTATATTGGCGGCTCCGGAAGAGTCATAGCCTATGATCCTCTACCTGGCAGCTTCCAACAAGGTCATCAGCCTCGTCATCATGGTAGAGCGAAAGGAAGAAGGACATGAGTACAGAGTCCAAAGGCCAGTCTATTACATTAGCGAGGTCCTGACGGAATCCAATCACAGATACCCTCACTTTAAGAAGCTAGCCTACAGAGTTTTCCTAGGTAGTCGGAAGCTAAGGAACTACTTCCAGGAGCATCCTATGACAGTTGTGAGCAAAGCTCCATTGTCAACCATCATCAACAACTCCGACGCATCAGAGCGCGTAACGAAGTGGGGAATAGAACTTTCTGCCTTCGACATCAACTACAAAGCCAGGACTTCAATCAAATCTCAGATTCTGGCAGATTTTTTTCGTCGATTGGACTGAAGCGCAGGAGGGCACACCTGTGCCGAAACCTGAAGCTTGGGTCATGCACTTTGACGGATCCAAGCAACATCAAGGCTCGGGGGCTGGAGTTACCCCGAAGTCACCTGCCGGAGAAGAACTGCAGTACGTTCTGCAGATTCACTTTGAAGCTACAAATAACATGGCGGAATATGAGGCCCTACTACACGGACTGCGCATCGCTAAGGAAATTGGGATCAAGAACATCATATGTTGTGGAGATTCTGACCTGGTGGCACAACAAGTAGCCGGAACCTGGAACGCCAGAAACTCTGTTATGGCGGCTTACATAGACTAAGTTGATGAGATCGCCAAGTGGTTCCTCAGATACGAATTCAAGTACGTCAGGAGAGACGACAACACAACGACAGATATGATGTCCAAGATCGGATCCGGCAGGAAACCCATTCCGCCTAGAATTTTCCTTGAGCACCTACGGACACCCTTAGTAAAGGGCGTTAACCCGGAAAACCCAGATGTGGCAGTGTCTCCGGCTAAGGAAGTAATGGTTATCACTTTGGCTTGGACCAAGCCTTACCTAGACTACCTCATCGATCAGAAGCTGCCAGAGGATGAAGTCCTCGCGCGTCAGATCGTTAGACGAACAAGAACCTACACAATAATTGATGGACAACTCTATAAGAGAAGCGCAAATGGAACCTTCCTGAAGTGCGTCTCAAACAAAGATGGCATTGCAATTCTGAGAGAGATACACCTTGGTGATTGCGGGCATCATGCCGCTCCCAGATCCCTCGTTGCAAAGGCTTTCCGGCAAGGATTTTTCTGGCTAACAGGTATAGAAGAAGCGGAGAAAATAGTCAAGACTTGCCGAGGTTGCCAATACTACGCTGCACAACCTACCGCTCCAGCTCAGGAGCTGAAGACCATCCATATCACTTGGTCGTTCGCGGTCTGGGGGCTAGACATGGTCGGAAAGTTGAAAAGATCATCTCATGGTGGTTTTGAGTATCTCTTGGTCGCTATTGACAAGTTCAGTAAGTGGATCGAGGCCAAATCAGTGAGAAAAGCCGATGGTGCTATGGCACTAAAGTTTGTTTGCACCCTCGTAGTGAGATACGGCATCCCACATAGCATCATCACAGATAATGGCACAAACTTCACGCAGGGAGAACTGAAGGATTACTGCAATGAGATGGGGATCCGACTAGACCTTGCCTCTATGGCACATCCACAATCCAACGGGCAGGTCGAGCGATCCAATGGCCTTATACTAGCCGGAATCAAACCTCGCCTTGAAGAACCATTGTAGCGAGCAGCCGGAGCTTGGGCTGAGGAGTTAGACTCTGTTCTGTGGAGCTTACAAACTACCCCTAACAGGTCAACTGGTTTTACACCTTTCTTCCTAGTATACAGATCTGAAGCAGTGTTACCCTCCGACATTATCCATGATTCTCCGCGAGTTTTCTCCTACAACGAAGAAAGTGCTGATGAGGCTCAAAAGCTATATGTGGACCTGCTCGAAGAAGCTCGGAACCTAGCTGACCAACATTCTACCATCTACCAGCAGAAACTCCGACGCTTACCATAGCCGTTGAGTTCGTATCGCTCGTTTAAGGAATGTGACTTGGTCCTCCGCCTTCGGCAGTTGAAAGAGCATAAGTTGCAATCTCCATGGGAAGGACCTTTCATCATCAGCAAAGTGTTGCACAACGGATCTTACTGCCTCGTTGATATCCGTGAGTTAAAGGATAGACCTGCCAATTGGCATCGGAAACGCAAGAGGGAGGATCCGGGTGACGTATACGATGAAACATACCGTCCTTGGAATATAGCACAGCTACGTCCTTTCCGCACTTAGCAATTTTTGCATTACATACTTTGTAATAGTTATGATACATGATCGATAAAATAAAGCATATGGTTCACTCCTTGAGTGATTTACCTCCTTTACTTGTTCATTTTTGGGTCGTGTATGTTTTCCGACTAAAACCGCAGAGCTGGATGTTTCCGCCTAGGCGTGTATAAAAGTTGTGATTTTCAAAATCGTCCATTAGGACGTGAGATTAAGTTTTCTAGTGGACGAGTTTTTTCTGCAAACTTATGGATTCCTAGTAGCAACTCCCGACACCTTGGTTGGGGGCTTGTTTCCACGGTTATTGACAGATTGCCATTGGGCTTCGTCGCCGTCGGTGAGCGTTTACGGCTAAAGGTCTTCCGGCTCGTGAAGGTCAAATGAGTGAGCCGGAAAACTTAGAAACTAGCACTTGCTTTCAAACAACAAAACATTCATATATAAACAAACAGATAGCAGGATAAGTTTTTTCCGCCCACGACATGCATTTGTTTCGTCCTAACTACTTCAAATACTTAGTCTTAGTACAAACCCTCGAAGGGGCCAAAATGATGCAGCTTAGTGTTTTTTCAGGTTTCACTCTGAAGACTCAGGCTTGTCTTCGTCAGAGGCATGGTAGGTGTTGTCCTTGGCGGATTCGTCGCCTGATTCTTCGCCTGATTGATGTGCGCTGGACCCAGAGCCTTCCTCCTCGTCTTCTTCCTCATCCTCGGCAAAGCCAGCCAGATGATCATGCTTCTCATACCACGACGAGTGGTCCACTCGGTTGGCAAAAAGCGTGTCGAATCTGCGGGTTTCCACGAGGAGATTTTTGACGTTGGTGGCTTTCGGGACTCCGACAGCAATCCTGACAAAGTCCATTGCCCAAAAATGTGCTTTGCACATGGCCAAGGCAGTGGCGGCGGCTCCGCGGGCAGATGATTCTTGCCAATCCCCGATTAGATCCGGCACCATGTTCATCAATTTTGGCATTGTGTCAATGACTGTGGTGCGGGCCTTTTTTAGGGAAAGCCTTCGAGCAATATTCCATCATGCCTCAATCAGATCTTCGAAAGATTTTTTGGCTTCTTCATATGCATCGACGCGAGAGACACCAATATCTTATTTCCATTCAAATCCAAGCAACGCTGATACACACAAAAATATTGTATGGTCAGTTTCTGAGTTGGAAAGAGAAGAATAACATATGCATGCCAGACTCGTGAAGTCCTTACGAAAGATCATTTTGTCAACGTCCGTAGCCTCCGCCTCAGCAACCTTAAGCTTGGACGCCAGAGTCTTCACTCCGTTGTTGTTGTTCTTGAGCTTTTCGGCCATCTCCGACATCTCCTGAGCATGCTTGTCCTCCAGCTCCTGCTTGATTTTAGTCTCATTTTCATGGGACTCCTTGAGGGACTTCTGGAGAGACTCGTGCTCGGACTCCAAAACTTGGAGCTTGGCGGAGATCTCATTGATGGAGGGGCGTTTGTCCTCCAACACGTTCTTGATTTTAGTCTCATTTTCATGGGACTCCTTGAGGGACTTCTGGAGAGACTCGTGCTCGGACTCCAAAACCTGGAGCTTGGCGGAGATCTCATTGATGGAGGGGCGCTTGGCAAGAAGTTATGTAAGGCGGAAAGCAAGTTCAAGTACAAAAATATTCAAGCAACAAAAAGCAAGTGGCGGAACCTACAGTATGGCGGAGACATACCTTCGTTAGTCTTCAGACGGGTTTCGAGGAGTTGGATTGCCTGTCGGTCCTCCGCTTCCTTCTTTTTCGGCCTCTCGTTCTCCGACTTTTGCTCCAGCACCGGCTTGTGCATATCTTTGTGAAGCTTGCGGGTATTCTGTGAAGCAAGTAGTGGGATTGATTAGCCGGAAATTTAAAATCTGGGGGGCTGGTTGCGAAGTTAAAACTATCTTGTGCTAGGAAATTTCAAGTTTCCGCCAAGATCTAGAATTGATGATAATGTTGAAGTATTGACTTAAAATATTTACTCGGAAAAAAATGTAACCCAATGCTTGGGGGCTAGTGTTACCTGGCGCACGGCTTTGTGCTTCACGAAGAAAATGCAGAGATTATCCTCCAAGGTGGCCAGCTCTTGCTGCTCTGGATCCGGCTCTCCCCACACTTCATTCATTAAGTGTGTCACTTCCATATGGCGCTGGTGTAGGGGAGCTCTATGAAGAACCGGAAACAAGTGAGGGTGCATTGCGGGCGTACCATGAGCACCACTTAGCGTTAATTTCTTTGTGGCATCATTAGCTGTAGCTTCAGCCGAGGTTTCTTCAGGATCTTCAGGCACATGCTTGGAGGAAGAAGCGCCCTTGCCGGAATCCGCAGTTGGTATCGGATCATCGGCAATGTTGATGACGTTCTTGGGATCCGAGATAGCTGAGGAGGAGGGCTTTGGAGGGACCTCCACTTCTGGAGTAATAGGCATGGAAGCAGGAGAGGGCTTGAGCTTCTTTTTCTGGGGCTTGTTTCTGGCTATCTTGCTGCATATTAATAAGAATATGTCACTTGCCAGATTTTGAGATAGCTTAGAAAAGGTTTAGCCATAGATCAAGTTGTTATCCACGCTTGATGAAGAACTGCTCAATGCTGCCATGTTTGCTGTTGCCGGTGTCAATCTCATTGAGTCGAAGTTTCTCCTTCTCAAGTTTTTTGGTGGCCTTGGCGCTGGGGGCTTCGCGGGCACTCTTGGCTGTCGACCCGGAGGCTGCAACTCTTTTCCGTTTTGCAGGAGGAGCATCTTCGAGATTTTCCGCGTCGGATGTGGCTTCCGGGTTCGACGAGCCGGTATGCAGAATCCGGGTCAAGGTCCCGAGATCCTTCTCCTCGAGGGAGTCAAGCTGATGGGGCATAAGGCCACGTGGGTTGACCGATCTCACGAATTGACCGACGGAAAGGCGGTTGAGAGGAAGAACACGGAGAACACGGCAAAGAACACGAGGAACAGACGCAAACGCACACCAACCCGATACAATTCCGGTTTACTCCCGATAGCCGAACCACTATCCCGATAGAATCTCTCGAGAGAAAGTGAATCCCCGAGAGAAAGATCGGTATACGATCGGTAGAATCACACGAGTGAGAGACCGGCGGTAGAATCACAAGCGCGAGAGACTAATCATATAAGGAGTGCCTTTTACAATAGATTTGGTAATCTAAGGAGGGGGTTTCCCTAATCCCAAAGGGATGGTGGAGGCATGAGCCTAATTCTCTCAAGTTCATTCCTAGTCTAACCTCATGAAGGGAGGGGGTAGTTGAGAACCTTTATATAGGGATCCACTAAAGGAGGGGTAGTTTAGGCATACAAGGGAATAGAGGTACATAGTGCGGAGCATTCCGGCGGTAAGACCGGTGGTGCCGGGCTGGGCGCCGGTATGGCTCGGCAAGCGTTTCGGCGTGCCGGTTCGTGCACCGGTAGGGTTCGGTGTGGGGGCCAGTGATAAGGCAAAGGTGTCTGATCTTTCGATGAGATGTTGATAATTCGATTTGTTAGTGGAGTTCGTGCTTGACGATCGACTACACGTACAAAGCTCGTGCGCCAATGCAATCGCTAGGACAATCTCCAGGAGAGTTACTGATCTTGCGGGAGCATAGCCTGACCAACAAGGGTCTTAATTCCTACCTGAAATCGAGAACAAGTAGACTAAAGATGCAATCAAGATATTGCGAATAGAGATGAAATCTTGATTGATAATGGTGGGATTCAGATGATCGGTCTTGTTAAGGCGTTGGCCTCAAAAGTACCAAGTAGTTGCAGCAATTGAACAACTTTTAATCTAATCAAAATCCAAGTTCTAATGACGGCTACAGAGGGATATATGGGGGGAAGTGAAGGGATTTTCGTCCAACCAGCTAGGGTTGGCAAAAACACCCCTAAATGGGCCTTCCTCCACTTATATGGCCTATTAAAATCCCCTAAAATACCTAATCCGAAAATACATGGGCCTGGCCCATTAAGTAAGGTGACGCAGCACCAAAAATAACTCTTTGGACAAATTTTATGATGGAGTAACTTGTATAATTCATCCAAACATCGTTGCTTCACTATGGTGGCTTCAATGTTCTGAAATCCTCGCTTGCAAGCCATCTTGAATCCTTGCAGGTCTGCTGCCATCTCCGTGCATGTTCTAATCTTGGCGTCCATGCTAGATCCATTCCTAAATAATATAAATACATTTGATTTAGGCAGCATCATATTCTCATATATATCAGGAAGGATTCCTAGTAACGAAGGTAACTGAGATGTGGTTGTAGGAGTATTGGTTGTATCTATCATAGCGATGTCCTCATCATCCTCCCCAACTTGAATTGAAGTCGTCCTCGACGTAGTCTCATCTTTTGCACCAAAAATATGCCTTCAACTCGCAGGTAATCATGTCCTCATCAGCCAGCGGCTGTGGTTTCACTAGGTCTTCTTCCGTCTCCTCTTCCATGTTTTTGTTACATCGGCCTTGAGTCCTCGGGTCTCCATGACATCCTTGCTTCCCTCCGTACTTGTCGAAGTGTCCCTATGATAGACATAAGACGAAGTATGAAGTAGCATACCATTCCATATAGGAGATTGTAGGCACACATAAAGGAGAAGATTCACCTTTGCGTGACGTGTCGATGTTGACACACATGATGCAGTGGAGACCGAAGGTCGGGCTACATCATCTCCCCCCACTTGAAAAAGAGTCGTCCTCGATGATAACTCATCATGAATGGGTAGAGGAGGTAGATGAAAACAACTCTTGAATGTCCCTTCACTAGTCATGAGCCCTATCAATAGCACAAGAGAAGCAAAGCAACACTCAAAGAGTAGCCAAAGTTCAACGGTTGTAGAGGAAGCTCATAAGTAGAAGGATGTCACCTTAGCATAATGTCGGTGTGCTCTCATCGCAAGATCATGTGTAGTAGCCGTGTTGATGCACTTGTGGAAGTAGCTCTCTAGAGCTCGTTTCGTCAACTCATGCTCCGTAGAGGTTGACGTTGTCATTCTTGTACCTACATACATAATAGATAAAACAAAGAACATGTGGGGCATGGTATATGAACACATCATCCATCATGATGCTCCATTTCTTTTGCACATCACCATTAGCATTAAGCAAAGCATCATAATAGATATGGTGAATATGCGGTGTAAACATGGGAAACATGGACATTGCAAAGTTCCCAAAATTTGAGAGAGATATGGGGCAATCTCATTCACAAGCATATTAACATCATTGCAAACCAAGCATTGGAAAGAACAATAGTTCAACATTTTGGTTGCGTTAATGGGAGAATATTGCAAGCATGTAGCACAAAACATGTTCAAGGTTTTATCATAGCATGGCATGATGAATTTGTCACAAGCAACTACTTCCACATGATCAACAATGATGGTATCACAAGTATCACAAGGGAGCGTGAAAGAAGCATATGACATAGCAATAGGCTCATCAATATCATGCATGCACTCACAATTCATCATGTCCACAAGTGGGATCATGGCATCATCAACACCCATATACGTACCTTTGTAGTCCCGCTCATATGAGGTAGGTGTTGTGGAAGTGGTAGGCTCCATGTGGCCTCCTTCTTCATCTTCATGTAAGCATGGTGTGGTATTATGTTCATCCACCATGTAGATCTTCTTCTCCATGATCGGCGCTTCATCATCCATGGAACCTAGTGCAACATGAGAAGACACAATAGAGGGAGAGGTTAAGGTGTTAGAAAATAAAATGGCCTCCATGGACCTATCAACTACCTCTCTCAACTCACTCGGTGTAGCCCTCATGTCCTCCAAATGGAAGCACTCAATCTCACATATGGGGGTGGGAGTCACTCAACTCCCTATCACTCTCACTCAAGTGGGCTAAGTGGCTCTCATGCTCACATGGGATTGGTACCATCTCATTATTCAAGCATATAGGAGTAGGCTCGATTTTCTCAGCCTCCTTGGTTGAAGGGAAATTCCCATGCTCAACCATCTCAACTCCATCGCCTCCCAAATCGATCATCATGGCGGCTTTGGCATTCATATTGTCGAAGTAGAGCTTCTTGGCGCTTGGCGTTGTGCATTGCCACGTCATGTGACCCTTAGCCTTGCACACATCACATAGGAGATTGGGACATTCCCGTGGATGGTGGCCTTGTTTCTTGCACTTGTAGCATCGGAGTCCATAGGCATATGACGATGTAGGGGCCATTGTGGTGGTGGCACAAGAAGTGGAAGTCACCTTATGAGGAAGGTCCGCTAGATGTGCACTTGCCACTTGGAGTGGTAGACACCCTATGATGGTGTTTGTCGCCTTCATGTCGAGTGTCGTTGCCTATTCGACGGTGCCTCAGAGGAGGGATCCTCACGAGGGGGAGAAGAAGTAGGGGCCATTGGGCAGAGAGTCCTCGGGACGGTGGTACGCGATTGCAAACCGGAACACACCGAAGACGGGGCCTGCTGGCTGCTTGTGCGGAATTGTCACCGGACGCTTTTCGCGTTGTTACAATGAGTTGGTTGTGCCTCTAGGGCTCCCGGGATCCGGCTTATAAAGGCGCATGGATCTAGGGTTTTTATGGAGAGTCCTAGCCGGATTACAGATAGCCTAGCTACGGTACAATATCTTGCCGTGTACGTCAAGGATCCGCCTTCCCTTACGTGTCGTATCGGATCCGGCTACCCCTGATGGGCCAGACCGGATCCGACTCCCAATGTTGGTTTGGTGGATCCGGCTCCTGGTTCCTGGGCTAGACTTCATCCATCTTGATCCACAACAACTGGGCCGCCCGATGGGCCTCATGCCACCATCACCGTCTATGGGCCACCCGGGCTTGCCAGATCTAGGCAATGTCGTTGATATACCCATGAAGTATACCTACAACAGTAGCCCCAGAGTTCTTCGAGATTCACCTCTTGTTTCCGCCTTGCTGAAGCATCTTAGCTTCCGAAAATCCTCTCGGTAACATGGGGAAACTTGAAGAACTCCAACTTCATGATTTCTTCTTTTCCAGCTTTCATGCCGGAAAAAACCTTTATCCCGCGGGACTTCATCCATCGACATCATTTTTACAACGTGTCTCCGGGTTACTCCATAACGGTTGGTTGTTTTTAAATTATCACCCAGAACCTCGAAAGGTTCAAACGGTTCCGCCAATCTTGGCGCCATTTTCGGGCGATTTCAGCGGTAACTTATCCTTAGCCATTTTTACCGCTTAGGGTTTTCGACACATGTCAACCATCCAACGGTGCGACGCTTGCGTTCCGACCACAGGATGCGGAGCACGATCTCTTCCCTCAGCCTATAAATATCTCACCATTCACCCCTAATCACTCATTCGCCCCCCTTTTCACCTCTCAGCACAGCGCCGCCTCCGAGCTCCTCCTCCATCATACCGTAGTTCGCCGGAAGATCGCCGGAGTCGAAACGCCGCCGTGTAGCGTTCATCGAGTTCGTCCTGTTCTTAAGTCCGACGAGCCACCGCAGCAAAAACCTCACCGCCGGCGACTCCGACCACCGCGGAAACCATTCCGGTAAGTCCTTCTAGCTTTAGCCTTTTCGCCGTTCTTGGTAGGGATGAGTAGGGTGTAAAAAACGGATCCGTCTAAAGTTAGTTATCTCGGATCTTTTCGTAGATGTCTTATTCGACTCCGCCTCCGTCAATGTCTAAGCCTATCGTTGTGACCCCAATCTCCTCCGCTCCTCCGCCCTTCGTCCCCATTTAGCTGGATCCTTCAAAGGACTCTGGCAAAAACATTGAAGGGACGTCGACCAATCCGGAAGAAGCCGCCGGAGCCGAGCAGATGGAGAAGAAGGTGGAACAAGCCGCCGCCAAGAAATCTAAGGCTCCCTCTCGCGACAGCGAAGCCAAAGGGAAATGGTGGCCCTGCACCACTACAGAGACTGAACTCCACAACCTCGAGCGGAGGATTCTGAAACCAGGATCTGGCGAACGATTCGATTCCTGACTCCAGCTCTCGAGACCGGAGAATGGGTGGTGACCAAGGCATTGATCGGCGAGGTTCTGGCAGATCGATAAGCAACGTGAAGCACACGTCAGATTGGGAACCCCAAGAGGAAGGTGTGATGCGTACGACAAGTTTTCCCTCGATGGCCCAAGGTTATCGAACCAGTGGGAGTCAAGGGCCACGTGAAGGTTGTTGGTGGAGGAGTGTAGTGCGGCGCAACACCGGTGATTCGGCGCCAACGTGGAACCTGCACAACACAATCCACGGTACTTTGCCCCAACTTAATAGTGAGGTTGTCAATCTCACCGGCCTAGCTGAAAACAAAGGATTAAACGTATGATGTGGAGAATGATGTTTGTTTGTGAAGAACAACAGAGAATGATTGCGGTAGATTGTATTTCAGATGTAAAAGAATGGACCGGGGTCCACAGGTTCACTAGTGGTGTCTCTCCAATAAAATAAATAACATGCTAGGTGAATAAATTACAGGTGGGCAATTTACAAATAAAGATTCCACATATCATGATGATCACTATGAGATTTAATCAGGGCATTACGACAAAGAACATAGACCGCCATCCAGCATGCATCTATGCCTCAATAGTCCACCTTCAGGTTAGCATCCGCACCCCTTCCAGTATTTAAGTTGCAAACAACAGACAATTGCATTAAGTATGGTGCGTAGTGTAATCAACACAAATATCCTTAGACAAAGCATTGATGTTTTATCCCTAGTAGCAACAACACATCCACAACCTTAGAACTTTCTGTCACTGTCCAAGATTCAATGGAGGCATGAACCCACTATCGAGCATAAATACTCCCTCTTGGAGTTACAAGTATCAACTTGGCGAGCCTCTACTAGCAGCAGGAGAACAGCAAGAACATAAACACCACATATATGATAGATCAATAATCAACTTGACATAGTATTCTATATTCATCGGATCCCACCAAACACAACATGTAGCATTACAAATAGATGATCTTGATCATGTTAGGCAGCTCACAAGATCCCTAAACATGATAGCACAAGAGGAAGACAACCATCTAGCTACGCATGGACCCATATTCCAAGGATGAACTACTCACGCATCGGTCGGAGGCGGGCATGGTGATGTAGAGCCCTCTCAGGTGATGATTCCCCTCTCCAGCAGGGTGCCGGAGGCGTCTCACGAATCCCTAGAGATGGGATTGAGTGGCGGCGGCGTCTTGTGGCTTTTTCCATATCGTGGCTCTCGGTAATAGGGTTTCGCGACGGAGAGTTTAAGTAGGCGGAAGGGCGGGGTCGGTGGAGGCCCGAGGGCCCCACACCATGGGGCGGCGCGGGCCCCACCCTGGCCCGCGGCCCTGTGGTGTGGGCGCCCTCGTCGCCCCACCTCGTATGCTCTTCGGTCTTCGGGAAGCTCCTTGGAAAAATAAGACCCTGGCCCGTTGATTTCGTCAATTCCGAGAATATTTCCTTTGTAGGATTTACGAAACCAAAACAGCGGAGAAGAAAAACGGGCAGGCGGCGCTTCAGCAGCTTATTTAATAGGTTAGTGCCGAAAAATGCATAATAATGATGTAAAGTATGTATAAAACATGTGAGTATTGTCATAAAAGTAGCATGGAACATAAGAAATTATAGATACGTTTGAGACGTATCAAGCATCCCCAAGCTTAGTTCCTACTCTCCCTCGAGTAGGTAAACGATAAAAACAATAATTTCTGAAGTGACATGCTACCAACACAATCTTGATCAACATTGTTGTAAAGCATATGAGGTGAATGAAGTGATTCAAAGCAATAGATTGCTAACAAAAATATTAATGACTAAACAAATGAATCATATAGCAAAACTTTTCATGAATAATACTTTCAAGACAAGTATCAAAAAGACTTCATAAGAGCTAACTCATAAAGCAATAGATTCAAAGTAGAAGGTTTTGAAGCAACACAAAGGATGATTAAGTTTCAACAATTTCTTTCAACTTGTAACATGTATATCTCATGGATAATTGTCAACATAAAGTAATATAACAAGTGCAATAAGTAAACATGTAAGAATCAATGCACACAGCTAACACAAGTGTTTGCTTCTAAGATAGAAAGAAGTAGGTAAACTGACTCAACATAAAGTAAAAGAATGGCCCTTCGCAGAGGGAAGCATGGATTACTATTTTGTGCTAGAGCTTTTATTTTGAAAACATAGAAACAATTTTGTCAACGGTAGTCATAATTCATATGTGTTATGCATAAAACTTCCTACAAGTTGCAAGCCTCATGCATCGAATACCAATAGTGCTCGCACCTTGTCCTAATTAGCTTGGATTTACATGGATTATCATTGCATAACATATGTTTCAACCAAGTGTCACAAAAGGGTACCCTATGCCGCATGTACAAAGGTCCAAGGAAAAATCGCATTTGATTTCTCGTTTTTAATAGATCTCAACAGGACATCCATACCGGGACAACATAGAAAACAAATAATGGACTCTCTTTAATGCGTAAGCATTCAACAACAGATAATATTCTCATAGAGATTGAGGATGAATGTCCAAACTGAAAACTTCCACCATGATACATGACTTTTTGGTTAGCGGCCCAATGTTCTTCTCTAACATATGCATACTCAAACCATTTGATCATGATAAATCACCCATACTTCAGACAAGACGAACATGCATAGCAACTCACAGATATTCAACAAAGGTGTAAAAAGTTGATGGCGTCCCCCGAAACATGGTTACCGCTCAACAAGCAACTTATAAGAACTAAGATACATAGCTACATATTCATCACCACAATAGTTTTAAGCTATTTTTCCCATGAGCTATATATTGCGAAGACAAAGGAATGAAATTTTAAAGGTAGCACTCAAGTAATTTACTTTGGAAATGGGAGAAAAATACCACATAGTAGGTAGATATGGTGGACACAAATGGCATGGGTTTTGGCTCAAGGTGCTTGGATGCACGAGAAGCATTTCCTCTCGGTACAAGGCTTTGGCTAGCAAGGTTGTTTGAAGCAAACACAAGTATGAACGGTGCAGCAAAACTTACAAAGAACATATTGCAAGCATTATAAGACTCTACTGCTGTCTTCCTTGTTGTTCAAACACTTTACCATAAAATCTAGACCTTAGAGAGATCCAATCATGCAAACCAAATTTCAACAAGCTCTATGGTAGTTCTCCACTAATAGATTTAAACTACATGATGCAAGAGCTTAAACCTGATCTATGAGAGCTCAAAACAATTGCCAAGTATCAATTTATTTAAAACCATATGAAGCATTTTCTGATTCCAACCAAATAGCAATCAACAAGCAATTTTCAGCCTTCGCCATGAACATTAAAGCATAACTAAGAACACAAGTGTTCAAATGAAAAAAGCGGAGCGTGTATATCTCCAATAAAAGGATTGTGGGATCCAACTTTATTCAAACCAAAACAAAAATAAAAGCAAACAAAACGCTCCAAGTAAAGAACATAAGATGTGATGGAATAAAAATATAGTTTCACTAGAAGTGACACGATAAGTTGTCGATGAAGAAGGGGATGCCTTGGGCATCCCCAAGCTTAGATGCTTGAGCTTAAAATATGCGGGGATGAACCACGGGGGCTCCCCAAGCCTAGACTTTTCACTCTTCTTGATCATATTGTATCATCATCTTCTCTTGACCCTTGAAAACTTCCCTCCACACCAAACTTAAAGCAAACTCATTAGAGGGTTAGTGCATAATAAAAAATTCACATATTCAGAGGTGACATAATCATTCTTAACACTTCTGGACATTGCACAAAGCTACTGAAAGTTAATGGAACAAAGAAATCCATTCAACATAACAAAAGAGGCAATGCGAAATAAAAAGGCAGAAAATCTGTCAAAAACAGAAAAGTCCGTAAAGACGAATTTTACAAAGGCACTTAACTTGCTCAGATGGAAAAACTCAAAACTAATGAAAGTTGCGTACATATCTGAGGATCACGCACGTAAATTGGCAGATTTTTTTGATTCTTCTACAGAGAGAAGGACGAGAATTCGTGACAGAAAGAAAATCTGTTTCTGCGCAGTAATCCAAATCTAGTATCAACCTTACTATAGAGACTTTACTTGGCACAAAAACATGATAAGGAGAGGTTGCTACAGTGGCAACAACTTCCAAGACTCAACAATACAGTAGTAAAAAATAAAACAGGGTTATCTCCCCCAGAAGTGGTTTTCTTTACGCCTTTCGACTAGGCGCGAAAGTGCAAATCAAGTAACATCAAAGAAGAAGCATCAACATCATAATTTGTTCAAATAATAGAATCACAAGGCAACTTCATTCTCTTTCTGGGGAAGTGTTCCTTTCTTGAGAGAAATTGATACTTAATATTTCCTTCTTTCATATCCAATAATAGCACCAGCAGTTCGAAGAAAAGGTCTTCCCAAGACAATAGGACAAGATGCATTGCATTCAATATCCAAGAAAACAAAATCAACGGGGACAAGGTTATTGTTCAACAGTAATGCAAACATTATCAATCTTCCCCAAAGGTTTCTTTAGAGAATTATCAGCAAGGTTAACATCCAATAACAATTTTTTCAATGGTGGCAAGTCAAGCATATCATAAACTTTTTTAGGCATAAATATTCAAAGATCATAAAGCATTACAATCAAAATCAGCTGAATTTCATCGTAATGATGGGCTCCCAACCATCTTCCAACTTCCTAGGAATAGAAGCTTCAAGTTTTAATTTCTCTTCCCTAGCTTTAATGAGAGCATTTGTAATATGTTTGTAAAGGCTAAATTTATAGCACTAGCATTAGGACTTCTAGCAAGTTTTTATAAGAACTTAATAACTTCAGTAATATGACAATCATCAAAATCTAAACCATTATGATCTACAGCATTCTGAAAAATTTCAGCACTATTATCACAAACAGTTTCAGCAGTTTCAGGCAATTTTGCACGTTTTGTACTAGGAGTAGAAACATTGCCAACACCAATTATTTTACCATTGATAGTAGGAGGTTTAGAAACATGTGAAGAATCAACATTACTAGTGGTGGTAATAGTCCAAACTTTAGCTACATTATTCTCTTTAGCAATTTTCTTTTTCTTCTCTATCCCACCTAGCACTCAATTCAGCTAACATTCTAATATTATCATTAATGCAAACTTGGGTGGCGTTTGTTTTAGCAAACTTAGCATCTTTAACTTCCTCATGCATAACTTTCAGTTTTAAAAGATCAACATCAAGAGCATATATGAGATTGGTTTTCAGCATTTGAAAGTTTAGTTTGCAAACCATAAATTTTTACATTCAAATTTTCAGTTGATTCCTACTCCTTTTCAGCTTAAGGCCCAGTTAATTTGTTCATTCATAGTTTTAAGTAAACAATTGATTTTGCTCGTATTGTGATTGCATAAAGCTCTTAGTAGTTCTTTCAATTTCCAGTATCTTTTCCTCACTAGGCAAAACAGATCTACCATAATAATTACCATAGATATGGCCTATAGTTGTTACCATAATTATTCTTATAAGCATTGTTGTCGAAATTATTATTCTTAATCAAATTCACATTCAGCATGCTCTTCTTGAGCAACCAAAGAAGCTAAAGGAACATTATTAGGATCAACATGAGATCTACCATTTGCAAGCATAGACATAATATCATCAATCTTATCACCCAAAGAAGAGGTTTCTTCAAGAGAATTTACCTTCTTACCTTAGGAGGTTCTTTCAGTATGCCATTCGGAGTAATTGATCATCATATCATCAAGAAGCTTTGTTACGGCCTGGGTGATGGACATAAAAGTACCTCCAGCTGCTGGATCCAATAGGTTCCTTGAGGAAAAATAAATCCTGCATAAAGGTTTGGATGATGCATCCAAGTAGTTAGTCCATGGGTAGGGCAATTCTTTACCAAAGATTTCATTCTCTCCCATGCTTGAAAACATGTTCATTATCAAATTGCTTAAAATTCATAATGCTACTTCTCAAAGATATAATCTTAGCGGGAGGATAATATTTACCAATAAAAGCATCTTTACATTTAGTCCATGAATCAATAATATTTTTAGGCAAAGATAGCAACCAATCTTTAGCTCTTCCTCTTAAGGAGAAAGGAAATAATTTCAGTTTTATAATATCACCATCTATATCCTTATACTTTTGCATTCCACAAAGTTCAAAACAAAATTATTAAGATGGGCAGCAGCATCATCAGTACTAACACCAGAAAATTGCTCTCTCATAACAAGATTAGTAAATCAGGTTTAATTTCATAAAATTCTGCTTTTGTAGTAGCAGGTGGAGCAATAGGAGTACTTATAAAATCATTATTATTTGTGCTAGTGAAATAACACAACTTAGTATTTTCAGGAGTACCCATTGTAGCAATAATAAAAATAAACTAAGCAACAAAATAAGGTAAAGACAAGTAACTAATTTTTTGTTTTGATATAGAGCAAGTAAACAAGACAGTAAAGTAGCTAATTTTTTTGTATTTTTGATATAAAGCAAACAAGACGAGAAAAATAAAATAAATAAAAACAAGAAAAAAACAAATTAAAGAGATTGGATCAAACTCCCATACGGCGTGTCTTGATCTCACAGCCTTGAGCGCCGAAGAAACGATAACGCGTGAAGCACACGTGTTGGGAACCCCAAGAGGAAGGGTGTGATGCGTACAACAACAAGTTTCCCTGATAAGAAACAAGTTACCAGTAGGAGTCAAGGGCCGCGTGAAGGTTGTTGGTGGAGGAGTGTAGTGCGACGCAACACCGGTGATTCCGGCGCCAAGTGGAACCTGCACAACACAATCACGGTACTTTGCCCCAACTTAACAATGAGTTGTCAATCTCATCGGCTTGTTGAAAACAAAGGATTAAACGTATGGTGTGTAGAATGATGTTTGTTGTAAACAACGAAGAACAAGTTAAGGTAGATTGTATTTCAGATGTAAAAGAATGGACTGGGGTCCCACAGTTCACTAGTGGTGTCTCTCCAATAAAATAAGATGGGTGAACAAATTACAGGTGGGCAATTGAAAAATAAAGTCATATACATATCATGATGATCACTATGAGATTTAATCAGGGCATTACGACCAAGAACATGAACCGCCATCCAACATGCATCTATGCCTAAAAATTCCACATTCAGGTTATCATCCGAACCCTTCCGGTATTAAGTTGCAAACAGATAATTGCATTAAGTATGGTGTAATCAAACATAAATATCCTTAGACAAAGCATTGATGTTTTATCCCTAGTGGCAACGACACATCCACAACCTTAGAACTTTTCGTCACTGTGTCACTGTCCGAGATTCAATGGAGGCATGAACCCACTATCGAGCATAAATACTCCCTCTTGGAGTTACAAGTATCAACTTGGCCAGAGCCTCTACTAGCGACGGAGAACATGCAAGAACATAAAGAACACATATATGATAGATCCATAATCAACTTGACATAGTATTATATATTCATCGGATCCACCAAACCCAACATGTAGCATTACAAATAGATGATCTTGATCATGTTAGGCAGCTCACAAGATCTAAACATGATAGCACAAAGAGAATACAACCATCTAGCTACGCTATGGACCCATAGTCCAAGGATGAACTACTCAGCATCGATCCGGAGGCGGGCATGGTGATGTAGAGCCCTCCCGAGTGATGATTTCCTCGGCGGGGTCACGGTGATCTCTGAATCCCGAGATGGGATTGGCGTGACGTCTCAGTAGCTTTTTCCGTATCGTGGCTCTCGGTAATAGGGTTTCGCGACGGAGGCTTTAAGTAGGCGAAGGGCAGGGTCGGTGGAGGCACGGGGCCCACCATAGTGGCTGCGGGCCCACCTAACCCGGCGCGGCCCTGTGGTGTGGGCGCCTCGTCTCGCCCACCTCGTATGCTCTTCGGTCTTCGGAAGCTCAGTGGAAAAATAAGACACGGGCGTTGATTTCGTCCAATTCCGAGAATATTTCCTTTGTAGGATTTACGAAGCCAAAAAACAGCGAAAGCAGAGACATTTGGCGCTTAAGGCATCTTGTTAATAGGTTAGTGCTGGAAAAATGCATAGTAATGATGTAAAGTATGTATAAAACATGTGAGTATTGTCATAAAAGTAACATGGAACATAAGAAATTATAGATACGTTTGAGACCGTATCACCTTGGCGATTCTGCAAATCTGAGGCGTACAGGCTGGCCCACATGTTGCCCAACAGCATACTGACCACATCAGCAGCCGTCACGCTTTGTGAAGGCCACCTCAGGGTAACCCCGATCTATCTGCCAATACTACTTCTCCGTCCAAGAAGGAGAAAAGTTTCGCAAACTTTTCACTTGCAACTTGTGGGAGCATCACGTTCAAGCTCCGTCCGGCCGCATCTACCCGCACACGAGACCACCATGAATAAATGCAGTCTTGAGTCGGAGAAGCTTCTTCTACTTGAAAAGAACGTCCAGTCTGGCTAGCCTCAAAAGGTCTTGCTGGGAGTTAAAGAATGGTCCACCGGCGATAATCTATCTGAGTCTACCCAATTGACTCGGGCGGTTAGGCGGATCTGCAAACTGACTGAAGATGGTCTGTCAGGGAAAGATCTGACCATGTCCTGGTTCACGAAGCGGATCCAGCCTCTGCAGCACCGGGACCGCTTAATGTTCGAGTAGACGGGACGCGACGACCTCATGCGCGCCTCCAAGGACAACCTCTCCGCCGACGCCTTGGACAAACGGATCCGGGCTCTAATCAAGATTCCGCGTGATCTTCGGATCCACGTGTGCAATATTGACATCCACACCAACGGCTCCGGGATCGCGGTACGTTTCTTGTCTTAACCATCGGTTCTCTTTTTTGTTCTTGCAATATTTGTCTAAGTATTAGTCGTGTGACTAGCTTCAGGCCCTCGAGGAGAAGGATCTCGGAACTCTAACCCGGGTCCCTCACGCGGGCAACACCGACCCAGAGGCCGCATCGGAAGCGGAGGCCCTTGAGGCTCCGGTTCCCACAAAGAGAAAGAGGGGCGCTTCCTCCGGCCCAGCTTCCAAGCGTGCCCGCGAAGCGCCAAGCGCTGCGGCTACCCGGAGGGCGGAGAAAGAAAAGCAGCGCCTCAAGCAAATCGACACCAGCAAGCAGTCGCAGCCCAACATCGACCAGTTTTTCTTGTCGTCCGGGTAAGTGCTTGATTTCCGTCTGAAATTCTTTTGCTACTGTAAGCCAGCATATGCTAAGTGTTATGCCTTCCTTGTATTGCAGCAAAAGTTCCGGAAGCAAGCCCCCAAGAACCCCAAGAAGAAGGCCAAGCCGTCTCCGGCCTCGATGCCTGTCACCCCGCAAGTGGAGGCTCCGCCAAAGCCTTCTTCATCTGCTGCGCCAAATCCGAAGGACGTCATCAACCTTGATGACCTTCCCGAGGAGAACCGATCGCGGAATCCGGCAAGGGCGAATCCGGCAAGGGAGAATCCGACAAGGTTGCTTCCTCGTCTCATCCTCCACCTGAAGATCCCGACGTTACCTCCACTGAAGCTACGACTAACGATGCCAAACAAAAGTTGCTGCTGAGTGGTGCAACTGGTACGCCCCAAACGCACCCACACTTTTTTACGGTTCTCCAAAAAGTTCCCCTTTCACAACGCGACGCGGAAATTTCACATCTGATGAATGAAGTGTGGGGGAACCCGAAAATAGAGCAACAAGAGCTGACGACACTTGAGGGCAATCTCAAGATCTTTTTCGCCAAGCATAAGAACGCGCGCCAGGTAACACTAGCCCCCAATCATTGGTTTAGACATTTCCGAGTAACATGTGTGAGCTGATGCTTTAACTGTAAATCTTGGCGAAATCTTAAAATTTTCCTAGCACAAGGATTTTAACTTCGCGTCCAGCCCCACATATTTTCAAATTTTAGGCTAACCTTTTTTATTTTCTTCACAGAACACCCGCAAGCTGCACGAAGATCTGCGCGTGCTTGTGCTGGAGCAGAAGACGGAGATCGAAGGGCTGCATAAAAGCTATGCGGAGAGCCGGAAGGCGATTACAATCCTAGAGACCCGTCTGAAGAACCATGAAGGTAAGGATTCCGGCCTTGCCCCAAGCTTCTCAACGCATTCCTGATTGTGGACGAGTATAATGTATAACTGTGTTTGTTTTTGTACTTTCCGCCTTGTAGAAGAAATTGCTAGCCTCCCCTCCATCAAAGAAATCTCCGCCGACCTCGAAGTCGTGAAGGCTGAGCGTGAATCCCTCCAAAAGTTCCTCAAGGAATCCGCCGAGAAGGAAACCAAAATGAAAACAGAGCTCGAGGAGAAACACGCTCAAGAAGTGTCTGATCTGGCTGAGAAGCTCAAGAAGAGTAACCAGAGAATCAAGACTTTGGCGGCAAAGAATAAGACTTACGAGACGGAGGCGGAGAACATCGACAAAATGATCTTCCGTAAGGACTACTTGTTTTACTCCAGCTTCTTCATATTTTATTATGCCTCTATCGCGGAAGAAACTGATCGTACTATTTCGCAGCATCTCTTGGATTCGAATGGACCAAAGAGTCTACCCTCAGCAGGACGGAGGCATATGAAGAAGCGCGGAACTCCATCGACGATCTTTTCGAAGCTTGTCGGGGAATCGCCAAGTCCCTATCCCTGAAGAGGGCCGGAACCACACTCATCGACCGAATGACCAAGCTTATGCGGATGGTGCCGGATCTCATCAAGGATTGGCAGGAATCTTCGTCCCGCGGAGTTGCCTCCATCACCTTGGAGATGTGCAAAGCGCACTTCCCCACCATGAGCTTCGCGAGTGTTGCGCGTGGAGTTTCGAAGGGCACCAATATCAAGGCCGCCCTCGCGGAAACCCAAGGATACGACAGGCTGTTTGCCGGGCGAGTTAATCACTCTTTTTGGTATAACAAGTATGCGCTTCCCGATGGTTTTTCCGACGCCGAGGACGACGAAGACGATGAAGACGTCGAAGAAGGCTCCGGATCCTGCGCGAACCACTCAAATGAAGGCTCCGGTGATGGTTCCGGCGAGGGCTCCGCTTATGAAGCTTCGGAGGATGAAGAGCAATCCTCCGATTAAATCTTGTTAAAAACAAAGAAATGCATCATTTTGACCCCTGAGTGGGTTTGTAATATAACTTAACTATTTTTAAGTAGCTAGGGACGAGGCTCAAGCCCCATGCAGGCAGAAAACATCTCTAATCTTATATTATGAATGTGGTCGTTCGTTGAAACCAAGTGCTAGTTTCGAAGTTTTCCGGCTTGCTCACTTGACCTTCCACGAGCTGGAAGACCTTTAGCAGGGAAACGCTCGCTGGCAGAAGCCCAATGGAAGTCCGTCAATAACCGCGGAAACAAGCCCCCAGCCAGGGTCCGGAAGTCGCTACCAGGAATCCATGAGTTCGCAACGGAACACTTGTCCGCCAGAAATATTAAGCTCACGCCCTTAAAGGACGATTTTGAAAATCACAACTTCCATACACGCCTAGGCGGAAATATCCAGCTCTGCAGTTTTAGTCGGAAAACTACACGATCCAAAAATGAAAAATTAAAGGAGGTAAAAGACTCTAAGAGTGAACCATATGCTTTATTTCATTGATCATGTATCATAGATATTACAGGGTATATGTAATGCGGAAAATGCTAAGTGTGGGGGCGTGAATTGTGCTATATTGCCGAGGTGATCTGTTTTTTCATAAATGAAATGTCACATCCGGATCCTCCCGTTTGCGTTTCAGACACCAATTAGGTCTATCCTTTAATTCCCGGAAATCAACGAGGTAGTAAGATCCGTTGTGACTTTTGCTGATGACGAAGGGTCCTTCCCATGGAGATTGCAGCTTGTGGTCTTTTACTGCAGGCGGAGGACCAAGTCCCACCTGTCATAAAGCAGTTGTTCCAAACTCGACGACATGGTAGCGTCGGAGCTTACGACGTAAATGGTGGAACGTTGGTCAGCTGATTCGGCTTCTTCAATCGGGTCACGGATAGATGTCGAGCCTCTCAACGGTTTCTTCATCATGGCGAGCTTCATTTGTGAATGGTGGATGATGTCGGAGGGGAGCACATCTTCGGATCCGTATACAGAAAGAACGGAGTAAATCCGGTTGACCTGTTAAGGGTAGTTCGTAAACTCCACGGAACGGAATCTAGCTCCTCGGCCCAGCTCAGGCTGCGCGTGGCGGTTCTTCAAGGAAAGTTTGATTAGGCTAGTATAAGGCGATTGGCTCGTTCGGCGACCGTTAGATTGTGGATGAGCCACGGATGCAAGGTCAAGCCGGATCCTACGTCATGAAATAATCCTTGAGTTCTCCTTGTGCGAAGTTTGTGCCATTGTCGGTGATTATGCTATGTGGGATGTCGAATCTCGTCACGAGGCTGCAGACAAATTTTAGTGATGTAGCACCATCGGCTTTTCTCACTAGCACCTCCATCCACTTACTAAACTTGTCAATACGACCAAAAGGTATTCAAAACCGCCGGAGATGATTTCTTTAATTTACCGACCATATCGAGCCCCCGGACATAAACGACCAGTAATAGATGGTCTTCAGCTCCTGAGCTGGAGCATTTGGTTGGGTAGCGTAGTGCGGCAGCCTCGACGGTTTTTCACCGGCCTGATCTTCTTTGGGGCGCCAAGCCGGTAAAATCCCTAGCCGAAAAGCTTTTACGAGAGACCTGCAGGACGCGTGATGCCATGATCCCACTGCATGGATCTCTCTGAGGATTTCGATGCCATCTTGATTTGAGACGCATTGAAAAATCCCGTTTGCACTTCGTTTGTAGAGGTGTCCATCAACAATTGTGTAGGATCTTGCTCTTCTGATGATCTGTCGTGCGGGACCTCGTCCTCCGGCAACTTTCGATCAATAAGATAATCCAGAAACGGGCTGTGTCCAAGCCGGGATGATAGCCATCACTTCCCTTAGCTAGAATCGCCATGTCCAAGGTTTCTGGGTTCGCGCCCTTCCTTGGGGGTGCCGTGAGTGCTCCGGGGAGCATTCCTGGCGGGTGGTTTTCTGCGGATCCGAGCCAGACAGCTGTGCCCCGGCGTGTTATGCGTCTCTCTGACGTGCTTGACTTGATATCAGGAAGCACTTGGCGATCTCGTCAGCCGTCTACGTAGCCGCCATAACGGGTTTCGCGTTCCGGGTTCCGGCTACTTGTTGTGCCACCAGGTGGAATCTCCACAACATATGATGTGCTTGATCCCAATTTCCTTAGCGATACGCAGACCGTGTAGTAGAACCTCGTATTCTGTCATATTGTTTGTAGCTTGAAGTGATCTGCAGAACGTACTGCGGTTCTTCTCCGGTAGGTGACTTCAAGGTGACTCCAGCCCCCGAGGCCACGATGTTGCTTGGATCCGTCAAAATGCATGACCCGGGCTTCTCGCCACATGTGTGCCCTCCGATTCTTCAATCTAATCCAGCGATGAAATCGCTAGAACTTGAGACTTAATTGCAGTTCGGGCTTCGTAGTTGATGTCAAGCAGAGAGTTCAATGCCCCACTTTGCTACACACCCTGTTGCGTCGGAGTTGTTGATGATGGTTGACAATGGAGATTTGCTCACAACTGTCATAGGATGCTCCTGGAAGTAGTGCATCAGCTTCCGGCTACCTAGGAATACACCATAGGCTAGCTTCTGAAAGTGAGGGTATCTTTGCTTGGATTCCGTCAGGACTTCGCTAACGTAGTAGACTGGCCTTTGGACTCCGTACTCATGACCTTCTTCCTGTCGCTCCACCACGATTACTAGGCTGCCGACCTTGTTGGATGCTGCCAAATAGAGGATCATAGGCTCAGATTCACTTGGAGCTGCTAAGATAGGTGGTGAGGAGAGTATGTTCTTCAACCCCTGAAGTGCTGCATCTGTTGCGTCGTCCCAGACAAATTTGTCTGCTTTCTTCAGCAACTTGTATAAAGGTAGTGCCTTCTCGCCAAGACGGCTAACAAATCTACTGATTGCTGCAACACAACCAGTTAATCATTGCACATCTTTGAGACAAGTTGGCTTCTTGATGCTCAGGATAGCCTTGATCTTTTTCGGGTTAACCTCAATGCCTCTATGAGAGACAATGAAGCCAAGGAGTTTTCCGGCTGGCACGCCAAAAACGCACTTTAGCGGGTTCAACATCATCTTGTACCGTCGAAGATTTTCAAAGGTTTCCGTCAGATCGCTGATCAAGTCGGATCCTTTCCGGGTCATGACCGCGATATCGTCGACGTAGGCGTGTACGTTCGGGCCAATTTGGTCCTTCAGGCACCGCTGCATCGTACGTTGGTAGGTGGCACCTGCGTTTTCAAGCCAAAGGGCATAGTAACATAGCAGTAAGTGCCAAAAGGTGTGATGAATGAGGTCGCCTTTTGGTCGGACTTCTTCATCCGGATCTGGTGACACCCGGAATATGCGTCAAGAAAACACGGAAGTTCCGCCCCTGCCATCGAATCAATGACTTGGTCAATGCATGGCAAGGGGAACGGATCCTTCGGACAATGCTTATTCAAGCCGAAGTAATCGATGCACAGTCTTAGTATTTCAGAATTCTTTTTGGGTACAAGGACGGGATTTGCGACCCAATGAGTATGGATAACTTCTACTACAAAACATCTAGTAACTTTGCTAACTCCATTCCTATGGCGCGGCGCTTCTTATCTCCAAAGCGTCGCATAGCTTGCTTCACCGGTTTGGCACCCGGATTTATGTTGAGGTAGTGCTCGCGGGATTCCCGTAGTACTCGGGACATGTCAGATGGTTTCCATGCAAAGATATCCATGTTAGCTCGAAGGGAACTCGCCAGCGCGCTTTCCTATTGGGTCCAGGCTTGCTCCGACTGACACCTGCTTAGTGCTATCGCCTTCTATGAGGTCGTGCTTCTTGGTGTCTATCGCGGCCTTGAACGAGTTCTTCTGTTCGGAGATCTGCTTCTTGGTGGTCTGCATTTCACTCGGATCCACCGCAGCTCTGTAGCCTTGCAACTCCTCTCCGGATATCACGGATTCTGCAAAGGCGGCTTCGCCCTCCTTGCAGTCTCTAGCTTTCTTGTAGTCTCCGGATACGGTGATCATACCGTCAGGACCCGGAATCTTAAGCTTATTGTAGATGTAGCATGCCCTTGCGTGGAACTTGTTGTAGGTGGGCCTGCCGAAGATTACATGGTAGGAGCTCTTGAAGGGGCTACTTGAACGTGATCATGCAAACCGCGAAGGTATTAACGTGCGCCAAAGGCCCACCGAGAAGTTTAATTATACCCGGGAGTTTGCCTTTTTTGCCCAGAACCACACCATGAAGCTGGGTGGTGATGTGCTTGTGAGTTGTTCCTTGGTAGGTTCATCCTCTCTAGGGTCTCCAAGTACATGATGTTCAGGCTAGCTCCGCTGTCCATTAGGCACTTGGAGAAGTCATACCCGTCGATGCGGGGACTTACAACCAGGGCGTAGCACTCTTTGGGGATGATGGTCGGGTGATCCGACCTGTCGAAGGTGCACGGTTTTTCCGACCACTTGACATACTGCGGCACAGCCGGAACAGTGGCGTTCAAGAGTCGGAGGGCCGATTTCTTGGCCCGGACCATTGGAGTTCCGAGAAAGGTGTCGTAGGCACCAACACTCTTTTTGACGAAAGGGTTGGATTTATTAGCCGCGGAACCCTTTTTGGGATTCGGCGAAGCGTCATCCTCGTCCATCGCTTCGGAGTTGTCCTCGTCCTTGTCTTTGTTCTTGCCCTTGCCTCCTTTGCCGTGTGGGCGGTGCTTCCGGGTCAGTCTTGAGATCATTGACCCATTTGCAGTTGCGGTTGGTGTGAGAGGATTTGCAAGTAGCCGGATCTATATGGGCTAGGCATGGCATATCCCTGTACTCTTCGTACAGTTTGGGGAGCGCGGGTTCCGGCAAACGGCGACTTTGTCCAGCAGCATTTCTTGGCCCCGGCGACTCATACCACGTCCGCGGCCTCTTTACCGCCTCCTTGACCTCCGGCAGTTGAGGCCCTCATGGCGACCATGTCGGATCCGCCGCTTTCTGGTCTTCGGAGGGGTTCTTTCGCTTGTTGCTATTCCCGCCGTTGTCATGGTTCTTCTTTTGCTGATGCAGGGGTATGGATTTTGCTGCAAGGTCTCCGCCTGCGTAGTGAGTGGCGGTAGTGTGGTTGCTGGCGATGTTGATCATGTCATCCAAAGTCAGCTTGTTCTCATTGACCAAGCAAGTAAGCTTATGGCGCAACAGTCCTCCCCTCTGCAATCCTCCTATGAAGGCGTACATAGTTGTGCGGTTATCCACGTTCTCGCACTCGTTTCTGGTTGCTAACCATCGGGTGAGGAAGTTCCTTGATGTTTCACCCTTCTTCTGAATATATGCCTGCAAATCGCTTGTTGTGGCAGGTCTCTTGTAGGTGCCCCTGAAGTGTTTCTCGAAGGCGTTCTTCAGGTCGAACCAGCAAAAGATGGAGTTCTTCTCGAGGTGTGTTGGGCCAAATGAGGCGGGCAGACAAGGTACAGGTGGAGCATGCGGCGGCTATGTTGGGGGTTCCTTCGGCGAAGGTTTACTGCATTATAGTAATCCTCGATCCAGGTATCCGGCCTTTCACTGCCATCATAATGCTTCAGGTTTCCGGGTAGCTTGAGGTTCAAGCTTCTTGGCTTTGGTTCCTCTCGAATCATCTTGCCAAAGCACTTTGGGCCAATGTAGTCGGATCTGTACTCATTGAGACGTTCCCATGCATCGCGCGGGCCGCCGCTGGGGGTTTTTGAACGGGAGCGGGATCTCCGGCCTCCGCCTCCACCTCCTCCACTTGGTGGTGGGGAGGGAGATCTGCGAGGGGGCCTGTGGGATCTTTTGCTTCCGCCTTCAAACTACCTGCGTCCTGAGGCTGACTCCAGCTTCGGTGGCTACCTTCTTGGTGATCGTCGGCTCCGTCGTTCCGGCTTTTGCGAGGTTTGTCGTTCCGACTTCTGCGCGGCTCAGGCTCGTGCTCGTCATTCGCCTCCGGTGGGGTTCCGGCGCATGCTCCGTGTTCCCATTCCTCGGAGGCGGCACATTGTTTCGAATATTGATTCCACCAGGCCCATGAGGTCTGGCGTTTCCGGCTGGACTGCGGCGGCGATGTGGCGGAGGGCACGGGATCCGGGGCGGAGGTGACGCGTTCCGGTACTTGTCCCTGCCAGTATACATCGGGCCCTTTCCCTTCTTTGTGTCTGCCGGAGGTGTTTCTGAAGGCACCGGGATCGGGTTTGGATGTTCTCTGGTCCTCCTTCTGCGCTCCGTAGATCCGGTGCGCGATTCATCATCATGATGTTCTCTTTCGGGGGCGTCCTTCTGCGCGGTGGACACACAGTGTTCCGGGTTGGATTCCAACCTGCGCGAAGTATCTGCCTTGCTTTGTTGCTTTACAACTGAAGCAATGAGCGTACGGATGTGGTTGATGTCGATTTCCTCATCTTTCTTGGTGAAAAGCTCCGCAGCCTTCTTCATGTTTTCCTTTGGAGTTGTGAGCGGCTGTTGGTCAGTGGGAGTTGCGAAGGTGATCTTGCGAGGGGTAATAGCTTCCCGCCTGATCCTATCTGCATCCTTGTGGGCTTCACCCATCTTGGACTCCCAATGCTCCCGGAGTTTCTTGGCCTTCTCCAGTGATTCTATAGCTTCGCGCTCTCTTTTGAGGAAATTATTCATGATGCCTTCAGCCTCTTTCCTTTCCTCCAGCATCGCCATTGCGGTGTTGGAAATTTTCCTGGCAGTGGCCAGCATCTCCTTCCTTGTAGCTTCTAGAGCTTCTGGATCTGCGGCTTCGTCAGGAGATATAGGCTTGTTGAGGACTTCTGTGTGCGCTATAGCGCCTATACCTGCTTGCTCCACTAGCTCCTCCGGGCTTAAGTATTCCTCGTGCTGCCGTACCCGCGAAAGCGGAGTTCCTGTGTTGGACGGTCCTGGATCGGATGGGTTGGTTTCATCTTCTGCTTCCTGCTGATCCAGTGCTGCTAAGGTCGCGAGAACCTCCTTAGGCTGGGCGGATTCTGCTTCAGATTGTCCATCACCTCCGAGTTCCTTCAGCGCGCGGTCGTACTCTTCCGTGTTCATGGAGGAAGCATCGTCAGATGTTGGGCTCAGGTTGCCCAAGATTGATTCTTCTTTGTCTCCGGCACCCTCTTGCTGCCCCAGAGCGTCGCTGTCTCCGACAGCCTCCTGCTGGTCCGGAGCGTTGCTGTCTCCGGGTGCCTCAACCTGCATGGGACCAGCTGCTTCTTGAGGGGTGGTTCCGGCGGTATGGGCCAAGAAGTGCACGAAGTGACACCTTTGCTTCTCTAACACCTGGGAGACCCAGGCGGGTCTGCATTGGTCTTCCAACGTAATTTCTGCTCGGGGGCGGATTGGGTGGGCTTTGAATTTTCCAAGATCTAAGGTGGAATCTTCCTTACGAAGTTCTGCGTCTCGAGATCGGATCTTCGCAAGCTAACGTCCACCTTTCAGCCCAGTCGTCAGTGATGGCACCACCACAGTGTGATTCCATCAGATCGGCAGTCTCATAGCAAAGATATGGTGCAGCCTCTGTGGGCAGGTGAGGGCTCAGTGGTGGCTGCCGAATCTGGCCGTCTGGACTGATGGAAAACCTGGCGGCCAGAACACATCCACAGCGACAGTTCATCATCAGCCTTCCCATGCTGAACCTCCGTTCAGCCTCAGTGACATGCCCAGGGGCTAACATGTCAGTTGCCTGTCGACAGGTGCTCGAAGGGATCCTGCGAGAAGTAGGGCTGCATTGTAGGAGTCTCGGAACGGTGGTGCAGTTCTTCCAACTTAATTTTCTAGAGGATAAGGCTCTCTTGCTTTGTTAAGAATTATCTGAAAGCTGTTTTCACGATTTATTTTTAATGATTTGTGGTTGTGCCTCTAGGGCTCCTAGGATCCGGCTTATAAAACATGGATCTAGGGTTTACAAGGAGAGTTCTAGCCGGAATACAAGTTGCCTAACTACGGTACATTATCTTGCCGTGTCGTCAAGGATCCGCCTTCCTTACGTGTCGTACCGGATCTGGCTACCCCTGATGGGCCAGGCCGGATCCGACTCCCAATGTCGGTTTGGTGGATCCGGCTCCTTGTTCCTGGGCTGGACTTCATCCATCTTGATCTACAGCAACTGGGCCGCCCGATGGGCCTCATGCCACCATCACCGTCTATGGGCCACCTGGGCTTGCCGGATCTAGGCACTGTCGATGGTACACCCATGAAGTATACCCACCACATCGAGGCTCCCGTCTTCTTGCATCATCACCATGTCTTGAGGGGTGTCGTCGAAGATCCTTGGTGGATGTTTGTCGATGGTGATCATGGGGTGATTTGTGTCGGCGATGATCATGTGGTGGAGTATGTCGATGAAGCCCATGAGGGGGTGATGGTCGACGACGATCATGAGATGGTGTGTGGAGATGACGACCCTCGGCATGCCTAGATGATGGCTCATGTGCCTTAGCACGTTGCTTGTGGCGCCTTGGTGAGCTTGGAGAAGAGTGTCAATGACGATCATGTTGGGGACGCTCTTGATGATCCATATGATAATCTTGATGTAGAGGCACCGTCTTGAAGGTCCTCTATCTTCATATGTTGCTCCATTGGCCAAGATGGGGTACTTGGAAGCGCCGGTGTTGTTCATGGTGGAGTCGAGGTGAGGTTCCTCTATGATGTCGATGTCGTACTCGTGGTGTTGCTCCACCATGTCGTCCATGCTTGGCGAGCCATTGTCGGTGTAGATCTCCTCGATGTCGGTCATGTCGGCGACGCTTGTGGAGCCATAGTTGGTGTCGAGCTCCACATGGGCCTCCATATCCGCGGTGCTTGCGGAGCTATCATCCTCATAGTAGTCCATGTAGTCCTCCATAGGCTCCTCTTCGCTATACATGTTAGTCACAAGGCAAGGTGTATGTATATGGTGGAAGGAAAACTACACAATTATCTCACCTTTCAAGATAATATCGAGACAATGGTTCAAGTCAAGAGCAAAGTCAAAATTGTACCGGGATACTCACACACACACTCAAAACACACGCAAAAGGCTAAGAACTCTATACGTGGTAGGGATGGAGTGGATAGAAAATGAAAAAGACCAACAGAAAAGTATATTGTAAAATGTGGGTAAAATCCAAAGTCAAATGTCAAAAGTGGTGATCTATGTCAACAAAACACAGAAACACACACACGGAGAACAATGGGGTTAGCGCGACTAAGGAAGTGAGCAAGTAACAAAATGGGTCCTAACGAAGACTATTAGCTCGATGTCACGCCAACACAAGAGAGACTGTAGCTTGGTTGCACATGAGAGAAGCAACAAGATTTACACAAGATGCCACTCTTCTCTTATCTCTCTTTGCTTATAAGCTTCGATTTCTCTTTTGTATCGGTGGCACACAGACTCTTTTTGTATTTCTTTTTTTTTCCTTTTTTTGCTTAGAAGCTTTATTTTTCTCTATGTATGTCACTCTTTTCTTCTTTTGGGAATCTTTCTCACCGAGCTTGCTTCGGAGCTTTGCTCAACTCAACACACACACACAAACCCTCTCACGGTCGTGACACTTGTGCAATGCTTCGCAACACTCGGAAGCCACTCTCAATGGGATAGGTACACAAAGAAAGAAACGGGGCTACAAGGGACGAGGGGTGCAAGTTATACCTAGATGAAAAGGTTAGGCGGTGTGAAGCACACGAACTTGCGATGTCAATGAAGGTGTTGAAGTTGCGCCGGAATCTAGGGTGCCGATGCCGTCATCGTGATGTCGATGTAAGCGCAGAAGCGGGTATCACGGACCAAAGGCACTCCAAATCGGAAACCAAGCAAATGAAGTCAATGCCCGAAAATTTGTGTCAAAACGAGCGGTCGACGTTGTCAAAATTTTGGAGTCAAACGGGCTCGTGAAAATTTTCAAAATTGGAGTCTAACGGTGTGAGATGGCTGTCAAAGTTTGAAGGCAAACGGACTCGGAAAAGTTGTCAAAATTTTGGGTCAAAACGGGGGTCAAAAGTTGGGCCAAAACTGCACAGACTTTTGCCGCACCGGTAGTACAGGTGATGGTACCGCTAAATAGAGAAGGGTATACTGTAAGCAAACTCGAATGGGCGGTAGTAAGCTCGGTAGTGCTACCGGTGGTACCGGCTCGGTCACAGCGGTAGTACCGCTGGGCTATCTCTGGTAGTACCGGCGATGAAAAATCAGAGGCGCGCGTGCAGGGAGCAGATCGAGCTTGCCGGGAAGAGCTGTGTGGCCGCGAGTGTGGGGAGGTGGATGGACGCTCTGTGCTTTGGGCGAAACGAGCGCGGCGGCGCGTAGTCTTGGACATGAAGGAGCACGGGACGAAGCTGGGCCAGGGCGCGATGGAAACCGGCGATAGTGCGGATGGAGAGCGCAGCGAGGTGGTGCGGCGGCGGAGCGGCCGGGTGCGGCAGTTGTGGTGGAGGAGCACAATGGAGCGACTTGGATGGAGCTTTGGCACGGCGGCGGTGGGATTGGTGCGGTTGGCGGCACGGCGGAAGGGTAAGCGAGCGGCTGGGCCTCGGGCTGGTGGTGCTGCAGCGCGCGGAGCTTTGAACGGCGTTGACCTGCTTGGGAACACGATGAACTTCGGCCACGAACACGGAATAGAAACGGCACAAAGTAGTGGATACTACGGGCGGCCGCGGGTGCGGGATCGAACCATGCGGGAGTTGGGCGGCAGCGAGGTGGGGCCAAGGGCGTGCGGGGATGGGGATGGGTCCGGTTGACCAAGAACAACGATGAGCCGCAGAATTTTGAAAACGGCCGGCTCGAAAATGCTCAGATTGGAAGCAAAAATGATGGAATTAGAAGGTGAAAATTGGGGGAAACATAGATCAGCACTAGAAACACCAGATCTGTGGATCAAAACCACAAAAAACGCAACAAATTCGCAGATCAAATTTCGAGCTATTTTTTGGGGCAATTTTTTGGGAAATTTTTTGGGCGAAAATTGGAGAGATTTGGGGGTCACTTTGCTTTGATACCATATGATGGGGCATAAGGCCACGTGGGTTTCCCGATCTCACGAATTGACCGAGGGAATGACGGGGGAGAGGAGAACACGGCGAAGAACACGATGAACACACGCAAAAGCACACCAACCCGATACAATTCCGGTTTACTCCCGATAGCCTGAACCACTATCCCGCTAGAATCTCTCGAGAGAAAGACACGAGGTAGAATCCCCGAGAGAAAGATCGGTATACGATCGGTAGAATCACACGAGTGAGAGACCGGTGGTAGAATCACAAGGGGTGAGAGACTAATCATATAAGGAGTGCCTTTTACAATAGATTTGGTAATCTAAGGAGAGGGTTTCCCTAATCCCAAAGGGATGGTGGAGGCATGAGCCTAATTCGCTCAAGTTCATTCCTATTCTAACCTCATGAAGGGGGGGAGTTGGGAGCCTTTATTTATGGATCCAGTAAAGGAGGGGTAGTTTAAGCATACAAGGGAATAGAGGTACATAGTGCGGAGCATTCCGGCGGTAAGACCGGTGATGCCGGGCTGGGCGCCGGTATGGCTCGACGAGCGTTTCGCTAGGTCTTCTTCTGTGTCTCCCTCTTCAACCAACCAGTTACATCGACCTTGGTCCTCGGGTCTCCATGACATCCTTGCTTCCCTCCGTTGTCGAAGTGTCCCTATGATAGACATAAGACGAAGTATGAAGTAGCATACCACATAGGCAATTGTAGGCACACATAAAGGAAGATTCACCTTTGCGTGATGTGTCGGCGTTGACGCACATGATGCGGTGGAGACCGAAGATCGGAGCTGCATCACAAATTTGTAAAGATGTAGTAAAAGTCCTTAGGAAAATTTGCAGGCATAAAGGGAAATAATGATTAGTCGGAAGAAACTTACATTAGGCCTAGCTCCATCCGTGTATATGTCAAAATGACACACGTGAGAGTGAACGTCACGCGGAATCTTGATCATTACCCGGAGCCGCTTGTCCGAGGCATCGGAAGAAAGGTTATCCTTGGTTGCGCGCATTGTGTCATCGCGGCCACTGTACAAATACATCTGGCGATCACGATGTTGGAGTGGTTGGATCCGCTTTGTGAACCAAGACAATGTTAGGTCCTTCCCCGACAATCCGGATTCCGTCAGCTTGCAGATCCACCGCACCATCTTCACCATCGCTGGTGACTCGGAGATGTGGGGGCTGGCGGTCTAGGCGGAGGTCTCGTTGGCGGGTCCATCCTTGAACGCCGGCAAAGTCTTGGGCCTCGTCGGATCCTCGATGTCCTTCACGTAGAAGAACCCCCTGGACCAATACCTCACAGATTCGTGACGATCCGTGTGAGGGTAGATCCGGCCGGGGCGGATCTTGAAGGTGATGCTCCCGTAGTTGGCGAGCGAGAAAGTCCGAGGAAAGGTTTCCTTCTTTACAGAGAAAAAGAATTGAAAAAGGGCCAAATCTGGTTTGATGCGGCCTAAGGCCATGTGGGTTGCCAATCTCACGAATTGACCGAGGGAAAGGCGGGGGGAGGAAGAACACGAAGAACACGGCGAAGAACATGATGAACACATGCAAACGCACACCAACCCGATATAGTTCCGGTTTGCTCTTGATAGCCCGAACCACTATCCCGATAGAATCACTCAAGGGAAAGACACAAGGTAGAATCCCCGAGAGAAAGACCGATATGCGGTCGATAGAATCACTAGTGCGAGAGACCGAAGTAGAATCACTCAAGCGAGAGATCGATCACATAAAGAGGGCATTGATACAATAGATTTGGTAATCTAAGGAGGGGGTTCCCCTAATCCCAAAGGGATGGTGGAGCATGAGCCTAATTCTCTCAAGTTCATTCATTTCAAATGAAGGGGGAGTGTGAGCCAATATATAGGGAGCCACTAAAGGAGGGGTAGTTTAGGGAAACTAAGATACAAGCACAACCATACAATGGGCAAATAACGGTTCAAGTTTGATGTGCTTCGTACTGGGGGCGGCATGTCGGTGGAGTGCGGGCGGCAGGGCCGGCCTTGTGGCAGGCGCCTTCTCTTCCTGGCGACCTCGGACGCTCTTCTTCCTTCTTCTCTTCCATGCCTCCGTGACCTCGGCCTTGAGCGTGGTTCTTGACGTTGACGCACATGATGAAGCGAAGACCGTAGGTTGGGCTGCATCAGGTTTTAGCTGGAGATGACCCTCGCAGAGGGCGACGTGGTTGGCGATGGCGAGGATGCTGTTGGGCGAAATGTTGTGAGGATGGAGCTTGTAGGCCTCGAGGATTTCCGAGAAGAAATCACTCGGAGGCAGCGAGAATCCGCGCTCCACCAGAGCCTTCGTCAGCACCCACTCTCCGTGTAGCGCACCCTACCTTTTAATAATGGTAAGATACCTGTGTATAGTGCTATTTCCGGGATCGATAGCACACACATTACAAAATATAGTAATCATTGCAATAGTATCAAATTACTACATCTTTGATCCAGAGAGTAAAGTAAAACCTTACAAATTTCATAGTCACATGGACTAGCTCAACAATATTCAGAACATACACAAC